>JAXIVD010003025.1:2500-20000 GCA_036785275.1 Cancer borealis
TTCATTTTAGTTTCCCTTCAATATTTTCTAGAGTTATCATCCGTTTTCTTTCTCATAATTTCCCTTATTACTAATCTAATTTCCCCTTTACTTCTTCCCTTAGCTCGGCAGGTGATGTAAGGGTTTAATAAAGGGGAAAAAAGGGGGAAACTACATTAGTCTCACCTACCTACCCATTTATCAACTCCATTAAATCTTTTCCTAACTAACTTTCTAACTCACATTAATCACCTATCCATTACCTTTCATTATATTACCTTTTAAAAACATTACCTGTTCGGAGAGAGAAAACGATAATCTTTACCTTCATTCCACACAGCTTACCTTTCCTAAATTACCTACACACACACACACACACACACACACACAGCATCATCATTGGAGCTCATCGGTAAAAAGGAGGCTAGGTTAGGTTAGGTTAGGTTAGCTTAGGAGGGAGTAGTATATATATATCCCCATCAATTTTCCTTATATTTGAGACCCTTTCCCCGCGCTCCTTCCTGCTATGAGTGATGGGTGGCTCCCGCGTAACCTGTGACGGGCTGCCCCTTATTGTTTCTCAGTAATGTGTAGGCAGTTCGTGACCAGGAGCTGAACGCGCTACTGAGACTGATAGATCACTGCCCTCCCGCTGCCTGGTATATATTGACGCAGCAGTGTATGTAGCTAGGGAAAATGTGCGGATTCAGAGAGAGAGAGAAAGAGAGAGAGAGAGAGAGAGAGAGAGAGAGAGAGAGAGAGAGAGAGGGAGAGGGAGAGGGAGAGGGAGAGGGAGAGGGAGAGAGAGTAGGTCTAGTCATCTATATTCACGTAGCTACCTCAGAACGTAACCCAATCACGTAATACTAAGGGAAACAAGTGTATTACCGCAACACAGAACAGGAGGAGGAGGAGGAGGAGGAGGAGGAGGAGGAGGAAGAGGAAGAGGAAGAGGAAGAGTGAATAAAGTGAAAGTGAAAGTGAGTGAGTTAATGCATAAGTGAGGAACGAGAATCTGTGTTCCCAGTAAGTGGATTGAATAAGAAAAAATAACTTTGACTGAGTTCCTGGAAATGCTGGAGGCGAAAATGGCACGTTGGTAAACTGTGTGTGTGTGTGTGTGTGTGTGTGTGTGTGTGTGTGTGTGTGTGTGTGTGTGTGTGTGTGTGTGTGTGTGTGTTTGCATGCACGTACGGTATACAGAAGGAAAAGAAAATAATCTGATGAGAAGGTAATTTTTTTTCCCTCTGCAAATTTGAGAGTATTAGCGCTTGAAAAATAGCCATTCTTCAGCACACACACACACACACACACACACCACACACACACACACACACACACACACACACACACACACACACACACACACACACACACGAAGTTTACCAACGTGCCAGAGAGAGAGAGAGAGAGAGAGAGAGAGAATGGTTTTCGTATTTATTCATGCCTTTCCATCATCATTAATTTCTCTGTGCATATATAATAAATTAATTAACTCGCATTGTATTCGTTGCTTTATTAGTTTTCGAGGATAATAAATTTGGAATATATTGTGACCTTGAACTCAATTTCTGGGAAGCAAAAAAAAAAAAAAAAACCACCATTATTTCTCTCTTTCATTCTCTCTGGTTCATGACGTGTATACCACAAGTTCAAAACCATACACCTAGTTTGGATTAACATATCGTACCTACCTTCCCTCCTATGACCTCTGACCTCGTAATGTATAGTGAGTTAGCGGGGTGTGACCTTACCAACGAGCGGGCGGCGGCGGCGACATACCAGCTCCGTTCAGCCTTGGCCTCGCATATTGGCACGAGGGTCCGGCCGGCAGCGTGAATATGCATAGTGGTATCGCAACGCATCGCCTCTATTCAGTCATGCACCCAAACCAGCGTCCAGGCCTGTCTCACCCTTCCTACCCTTCCTACCCTTACTCTACTTCGTCTCCTTACTCTCCTTCCTCTCCTTCCTACCCTTCCTACTCTTACTCTACTTCCTACCACCCTTCCTATACTTCCTCTCCTTCTCCTTCCCACACTTCCTCTCCTTCCTCTCCTTCCTATACTTCCTCTCCTTCTTCTCCTTCCTACCCTTCCTCTCCTTCCTCTCCTTCTTCTCCTTCTTCTCTTTCCCACCCTTCCTCTCCTTCTCCTTCCTATCCTTCCTCTCCTTTCTACCCTTCTCCTTCCTACCCTTCCTCTACTTATTCCCCTTCCTCTCCTTACTCTCCTTCCTCCCGTTCCTCTCCTTCCTATCCTTCCTCTACTTCCTCTACTTCTCCTTCCTACCCTTCATCTCCTTCCTCTCCTTCTTCCCTTCCTCCCTTCCTCCCAGCCTTCTCCTGTTTATTCCTCCAGCCCAACTTGCCTATCTCCCCCTTCCTCCCTTTCCTCCCAGCCTCCTCCTCCTCCTTCCTCCAGCCCAATTCACCCGTCTCCTCTCTCCATCTACATCCCGTCCAGCCTCTTCCTGTATTTCCTTCCTCTCTTCTCCCATCCAAAACCGCATCCATTCTCCCTCTGTTTCCACTCACATTACTATTATACTCTCTTAACCAGCTCAACCCTCGCTCACTCTCTCTTTCTCTCTCTCTCTCTCCCTCCCCCTTCCGTCCCTGATTTTCTCTCTCTCCCTCCCTTCCCTCCCATCCGTCCTCCCTCCTTCATCTCCCCTCCTCCCACAACGCCCCCCCCCCACCCCACCAAGGGACCTGCTCGTTAATGAGGGTGAGGGAGTAAACCACAGGCCAGTTTTGACGCGGAAATTGTCAGGGTAAACACAGGCCAATGATATGATGGCCTGGGGCGGGGCTGGGATGGGCGGGGAGGGGCGTGGGTGGGAAAGGGAGGTAGACTGAGCCGCCCTCCTGTGAATGAGGCTCGACGCGTGGCTGGGCTGGCGGGAAGGAGGGATATGGGGGGGAGAGGGATGGAGAGACATGAACAGGTGCTTTGTGGAGTCTCTGTACCTGTGTGTGTGTGTGTGTGTGTGTGTGTGTGTGTGTGTGTGTGTGTGTGTGTGTGTGTGTGTGTGTGTGTGTGTGTGTTATTAACGATGCCGTGGATAAACGAAATCGTGTGAAATACGTAAACTTTTAACGTCATGGCTTCCTATTATCACTCTGAAAAATAATTGTACAACCTCAGTAGTTTAAAATGAGAGTGAGAAGCAGCAGTGTGAAGACATGTGGCTGTTAACACACACTTAGACAAAACACACTTGTAGCCAAGAAACACATTAACACACACACACACACACACACACACACACACACACACACACACACACACACACACACACACACACACACACATACACACACACACACACACACACACACACACACACACACACACACACACACACACACACACACACACACACACACACACACACACACAGACAAACTGCCTCGCCACACAAGCAGGCGAAGGGACGCCGTACTCACCTCAGTACATTTGTGAGTGCAAACACGAGGTACATTTTGATGGAGGTAATTGTCGAGTCCATTAATTGCCTGGTGGGGGAGCAGCGCCGCCGCTGGTGGTGGTGGTGGTGGTGGCGGTGGTGGTGGTGGTGGTGGTGGTGGTGGTGGTCCCCGGTCAAGGGCCCCACCTGCGTTCAGCAAACAGTTTACAACACTGAATAGTTTACTGAAGGTATAAGCCATTTAGGTACAACATAATGGCCTTAATTATTAGGTTATACAAGCAACAGAGAGTAAGGCAAGGGTACGGAGGAGACGCACGTAATGACGCTCTGTACTACTCTGTGCTGTACCTGTACCTGTGTTGTACTACCTTGTACTACTCTGGTGCTGTATTGCTCTCTGCTGTACTGTTCTGGTGCTATGCTACTCTGTGCTGTACTGCTCTGGTGTTGTAGTACTCTGTGGTGGTGTTATGGTGCGTGTCCTGCACCTTTGATGTGTGTTGTTCACCATTGTTGTGGATCACATGGCCTGTCGTCAAGCAGGTCACCACAACAGCTGCACTCACATATCAAACAGGTGTGGCGAGGTGCAGGGGCAGGAGTGTTAGGTGTCCTCCCTGGACCTGCCTGGATGTGCGGGTTGGCAGGCAGCAACACCATCCTGCAGCCAAGGAATACCACACCACATGATGAACAATGAAAAATACCCACACAGCGTCAGGCCTCAACATGCATCCAGAAGGTCGGGAAGGTGTCACGCCTCCGAGTGTTTGGTGTAAACACATCACGTTTACAATGTACTCTACAAACACACAATTGAACTGGAGGATTGTGATGCCTTGGCGTGGTGCTGCGGCAGAACACGACGTGGCTGGAGATAATGACGGTATTGCATCGCTTCTGACGGTACGGACAGTGACGTGTGGCGGCGTGGCGTGGCATAGCGTGGGTTGGCGTGGAGCCGCGAACCTATTGGCGTGATGGAGGGTGTTGGTGGGCCGCGGCGGCAGATTAATGTTGCCGTTTAATATTGGTTTTGTGGGCACCGCACACGTCACTACGGGGGAGCCGCTAAGGTGTTCCCGTCACTGCCTGATGACCGGCGGTGGGCAGCGGCAGACCGACCGTGACGAGGGAGGATCAAGGAAAGAAGGAGGAGGAGGAGGCTCGGAAAATAGTGACTCTGTGTTTAGTAAAGGAAGAATAGACAACAGAGAACACCAGAGATATGTCATACAAGGATTATAATTATACAATACTTAAGTTTAGGTTTGTTGGGAAATACACGAGAAAAGGATGAGGAATACTCTGAATGTATGTTGTGAAGATGAATGATTGGAAATTATGTTATATTTTGTAAGGAAGAGGAAATAATGGGAAATATGAACCATGTATGAATTAAGGAAGACAAAACGATATGAAATAATAGTGATGTAGAGTTGTAGGGACATATAAATAGATAGAGATACTGCAAATACAAGTTATGGAAGAGAGAAATGTGTGTTGTGGCGAAGAGGGAAAAGAGAAATATTACAAATGCCACGAGCGAGAAGTGATTTAAAATTTTACTGCAGTGTTGCTGAGGGGAAGGAGAGCAACACAAGGCAACACTATACGGAATACTATAGTGTGTTGAAGGGGAGAGGAAGGAAATAAGATGGAAATTATGTGACCATGTGCTGCAAAGGAAAGAAATGGAGGTACTGTGTTGCAAAGATAACGAGTGTACTTTATGTAGTGATGTGTTGCAAAGTAAACAGATACATAAAAGTAGTATAAATTCAGCGTTCCAGGAAGGATGAAATAGAGAGAGTTACGTACTATAAAAATAACTTTAATCAATACTTTAGAGGCAACAGTAGATAACTAAATTCTCTTCCAATAAACCAAAAAAATGAAAGAGAAGAAAAGTTATCTGAAAAATGGATACGCAAGGAACCCTAAAGTTACGTATAAAAAAAAGGGTAAGAGAAAATGGAGGTTAAAAAGTAGATAAAATAGGAAAATGAGGTAAAACGGAGACATGAGAAATAGATGAGACGGAAAAATAGTACTGAGAGACTTCAAGATGATCCAGAAGGAAATATTGACGTGAACTAAATAATTTACACGCGAGGAAAGTATACAACAACACACACACACACACACACACACACACACACACACACACACACACACACACACACACACACACACACACACACACACACACACACACACACACACACTTATTTGCGTCTCATTATGTGACGATTATTGACATGAATTAAGCGTCATTTAAAGTCGTTTGCGTCACTTGCTGTTATAGGTGAGAGAGAGAGAGAGAGAGAGAGAGAGAGAGAGAGAGAGAGAGAGAGAGAGAGAGAGAGAGAGAGAGAGAGAGAGAGAGAGAGAGAGAGAGAGAGAGAGAGAGAGAGAGAGAGAGAGAGAGAGAGAGAGAGAGAGAGAGAGAGAGAGAGAGAGAGAGAGAGAGAGAGAGAGAGAAAAAAAAGAAAAAGAAGAGAAAGATAAGAGAAAGACAAGAGAGAGACAATTTATCCCAACTGAACCAAGTCTCATATCTTTTTTTTCTTTCTTTCTTTTTATTAATCTATCTTTCTATTAGTCCGATTGTGTGTCAACTGGTTTGTAGGTTTCATTCATTCATTCATCAATTCATTCATGCATTCATTCATCTATTTATTCATTCACTTGATGTCTTGCCTGTCTGTCTGTCTATCTTGGTGTGTGTGTGTGTGTGTGTGTGTGTGTGTGTGTGTGTGTGTGTGTGTGTGTGTGTGTGTGTGTGTGTGTGTGTGTGTGCGTGCGTGCGTGCGTGTGTGTGCGTGCGTGTGTGTGTGTGTGTGTGTGTGTGTGTGTGTGTCTCTCTCTCTCTCTCTCTCTCTCTCTCTCTCTCTCTCTCTCTCTCTCTCTCTCTCTCTCTCTCTCTCTCTCTCTCTCTCTCTCTCTCTCTCTCTCTCTCTCTCTCTCTCTCTCTCTCTCTCTCTCTCTCTCTCTCTCTCTCTCTCTCTCTCCTAACACCTGGTGATGCACGGATCATTTGCATACACAAGGCATTGCTTCATTAGGTGCAAGTTTAAAGCAGACGCTCGTTACCTCCTCCTCCTCCTCCTCCTCCTCCTCCTCCTCCTCCTCCTCCTCCTCCTCCTCCTCCTCCCCCTCCTCCTCCTCCTCCTCCTCCTCCTCCAGGCAAGGTTTTTACAAGAAGCTCTTTACTTCACTTCACTTAACTTTTCATAATTACTCTTTTGCTCTTTTTTAACATTTTTTTTATTGAGTAATTTTTTTAAAAACTATTTATAATTTAAGTTTTCTTTTTTCTTAGTGGATCGCGTGTTTTTTGTATATTTTTATTTACTTATTAATTTTATATTTTTATTTGTGTTAAGTTTGTGATGTTCTTTTTTTTTTTTTTGTCATCGTCGTTTCAAGTTGTTCATCGGTTCACTTGTTGCTTTGATTGTGTTGACTTGTTTTGGTTTTTTTCTCTCTCTCACTATTGCTTTCTCTTCCTCGTAATATTTTTCTTTTTTTTAGCCAATGTCGTTTTTCTCTTATATAATCCACGTAATTCTTGAAGTTTTTTTTTCTAATTCATTTATTTATTTGTTTATTAATTTATTCATTACATCATATATTCCTGTCTTTATTTATTTACTTATTTGTTTATTTATTTATTGCTTCTTGCGTATGTATTACCTCAATGGAAATGGAATGGTTTTTTTTCCATTAATGAGGAAAATAGTGTTTTTTACGCCTCATGCAACAGACCAGATTTGATGCAAGAAAAACATGATTCTTAAAAACAAAATGATACATTCGAGCTTATCTAGTGTTTGTTGTGACATTCTTTATCTGGTGTTGCAGGAAGTGGACCTTTAAGTGTTGTGACAGCGTGGGAATGTGGTGATGAGGCGGTGTTGTATTGGGGAGGGCGCCGGGTGAAGGGTGAGGGAGGGAGGGAGGGAGGGATGGGGTTATGAGTGAAATCATTGCGTAGGTCGGCAGGAGCAGGGTGAGTAAGGAGGAGTTGATGGGTAATGGCAGTGTTGAGGGTGAGGATATAGCCAGTGTGAGTGGTGGGAGGGTGGCGGCGCGTGCCAGGCGGCGAGGGTGGTGTGTCGGTGCCAGACTAACGGTGTCCGCTGATGTAGTGAGGCGGTGGTGCAGCCTGTAGGGACACGCACCAATCAGGTGGCGGGGACTGCCTGGCGGCCTGAAAGGTGCTTGGTGCTGAGCTGTCACAAGGTGCACTGCAACCCTTCACACACTCACCAGGGCGGCTGTGTAATGGTGAGGCGCGTGGCGGAGGACAACGGTTAGAATGAAGCGGGAGTGTGGCACGTGTTACCCAGGGCAGGCAGCAGCCGGGGGTGCCATGCTGTAGGGGTGCCATGGATGCCATGGTGTAGGGGTGCCATGGGTGCCACGTTGTAGGGGTGTCATGGGTGCCATGCTGTAGGGGTGCCATGGTGTATGGGTGCCATGGTGTAGGGGTGCCATGGTGTAGGGGTGCCATGGTGTAGGGGTGCCATGGTGTAGGGATACCATGGGTGCCATGGTGTAGGGGTACCATGGGTGCCACGGTGTAGGGGTGCCATGGTGTAGGGGTGCCATGGTGTAGGGGTGCCATGGTGTAGGGGTGCCATGGTGTAGGGGTGCCATGGTGTAGGGGTGCCATGGTGTAGGGGTGCCATGGTGTAGGGGTGCCATGGTGTAGGGATACCATGGGTGCCATGGTGTAGGGGTACCATGGGTGCCACGGTGTAGGGGTGCCATGGTGTAGGGGTGCCATGGTTGCCACGCTATAGGGCAGCTCACACTGCACGTCGTGGGTTGCCTTACTCTCCTCCTTCGTTAAGTTGGTCATTATTCCCGATTATGCCGACGGCTTCACATAATTCTCAGCCAAACGAGGTTTCACGAATTAATGAGGCGGCGCCAAAGGAACAAGGCTTCGTAAATGGCGAGGATTTGCAAATTAATGGTGCCCCCACGTGCAAGGTGAGGCGGGGGGCGCGGCCCACGACGCAACGAGACACTCTCCCCAAGTCCCTCAGAGTCGTACAGGTGCCGCCCATTAAGTGACCTGGTCGGCGGGCGGTCGAGGCTCATTGGCGCACGTGACCTCGTAGTGGTCAGTGGGCGGCAAGTGTGTGTGTGCCGGGCCAGGCAGGGACGCCGGCGATCAACGTGCACTGATTGTTGTGTTACACACTCTGATCAGTGATACGTCACCGCACACTACACCGGAACACTCGCCTCGCATCACCCACGAACACACATTGCAATTCTCATGGCTTCTGTTGAATTATCTGTGATTTTGTGTAGTCTTGTGTCTCGGACTTTGGCTTTGGCAGCTGTATGGCGGCCAGGACGGAGCGAGACTGGGCGGGGCGGGACTAGCGGGGAGGGGAAGGATCAGGCTGTCATCAAGCTTGACCTCAGTAATTACTTTGGATGAGTGCAGCGATGCCTCGTGTTGTGTTTGGGTCCACGAGCCTACGTGTTGGTGTGTGTGTGAAGGTTGACTCTCTCCCTCCCTCCGAAGCAGCTGGGTTGTGCTTGCTTCCCTGAACTGTGGATCCATTTTATTTTGGCTGCCAAGAATCAGGCGGATCCAAGCATTTCCCTGAATACCACTAATGAACACACACACACACACACACACACACACACACACACACACACACACACACACACACACACACACACACACACACACACACATACACACCCAGAGAGGTTGCGATAGTTATTTAATACACAGCAAGCTAATTCGTAACGTGTGTGTGTGTGTGTGTGTGTGTGTGTGTGTGCGTGTGCGTGTGCGTGTGCGTGTGCGTGTGCGTGTGCGTGTGCGTGTGTGTGTGTGTGTGTGTGTATGTATGCATGTGTGTGTGTGTATGCATGTGTGTGTGTGTATGCATGTGTGTGTATGGAATCACCTGACTATTGCATCGGCGTGTAAGTACCATTAGTGAAGGGCCGCTTACCGTTCATCCTCGTGCATGTAATGGGTATTATGGGTGATGGCCGCACAACCCTCACGTCACCGCACGCCCAATCGAAGCACGCAATGGGCGGGACTAATGTCTCTGAACCACCAACTCTGTGACACATTTCAGCCCCTCAGTTAGCCCCTTTAAAAAAATTCCGTCCGTTTCAAATTTCATCCGTTTTACAGCCAGTCAAAGAGGGACAGACAGGCAGACAGATGAAACAGACTGACAGACAGATGAAATAGACTGACAGACAGATGAAATAGATTGACAGACATTCTAAACAGACTGACAGACAGACTAAACAGATGGACAAACAGACAAACAAACGTGTCCCCCCCATCCCAGATTCACGTTTCATGATGGAATGTCGCCGGGAGTCATTTTATGGAATGGCTTACCAATTACTTAGAACAGAAGTGATATGAAAAATTGTTTGGGGATTCTTTGTACATTGTTGGTCAATAATGATAAACCCCCCCAAGGCATCCTCCCCCCCCAAGACCCAGGATGATGATGGCAGCCGCGTAGGGCTTCCCCGAGGCTCCTATATAATAATAATAATAGTAATGATAATAATAATGATTTTATTTCGCCCGAAGGCATAGGTAAGACAAACAAAGTGCGTATAGAGAGTAATTCTGTTAAACACACTAAAGATACATAAGGAATAAAACCTTAATACTAACTACACGAAACAAATATACTAAATACTGAATGAATATGTTGAAGGTTCTTGCCGCACTGAGTCTCGTATCAGTGTGTGTGGACGTGGAGGGTCGTCAAGGATCGTACAGTTGTTATAAAGCCATCAACAATATTGTATCAAGATGGTGGTGATGAGTTGTAACGAAGAGGAATACACACTGGACTGTAATAAAACGTTTTGAAACACTAACGGAAACAATGCATCGTTTTGTTACTGTAGTTTATGGTCACGTTGCGTCATGATTGTGGCGGGAATTGGTGCGTCTATGCCCTAGTGGTGGGGATCAAGGGGACTGACTCCTCCTCCTCCTCCTCCTCCTCCTCCTTCTCCTCCTCCTCCTCCTCCTCCTCCTCCTCCTCCTCCTCCTCCTCCTCCTCCTCCTCCTCCTCCTCCTCCTCCTCCTCCTCCTCCTCTTCCTCCCACTGTAAATCAATGAAGATGAATGATCATTCGCATCAATATTGTGAAATTCTTCGTTATACAATAAAATAATACATAACTCACAACATGTTTCAGTAGTAAACGTTGTTGCTTGACTAACTTACTTGACTTCTTTCGTAATATATTTGACTTATACGATGAAAGCAAATCAGTGGATGTGGTATATCTGGTGTTCCAGAAGACGTTTGATGAACTTCCCCACAAAACATTACTAAACAAACTACAAACACACGGTATTTCTGGTAACAGTCTTAATTACCTTCAGGACTGGCTGTCGGAGAGGAAACATAATTTTAAATAGTGTTTCGTCCAGCTGGCTTAATGTAAAATAGCGTACCCCAGGGTGAGATAGTTGGCCCTGTTTTGTGCTTGATTTATGTCAATAACACAGGTGAAGGGTTCTCTTGAAAAATTTTTTTTTTTGCCGATAATACAAAAATTTCCAGTAAGGTAAAAACGACACGTGACACAGAAACCTTGCAGTCAGATATAAATCCAACGAATGGTGAATGGAATTCAACATCGATGAATGCAAAATGTTACACATTGGAAGTCATAACGATCGCGTTCACTATTTAATGAATGGCCAACAATTTTCTGTAGTTAATAAGAACTATTTTCTCGGTGTCATAATATCAAGCGATTCAAAGCCCAATCAGGATTGTCAGAAGTTGAAACTCAATAAACCTGTTGGTTTCATCAGACGTGCCTTCCAAACTAAAAAGAGTTCAACGAAGAATAACAATTATTCCTAGCTTGGAAAATGTTATCTATAAAGAACTATAAAGAACTAAACCTGTGCTTGTCATTACTTTGCGAAAGCTTTGCGTAAAAACAAGTGAATGTGGAGAGAACATGACAAGGAATATGAAGTAACAAAGCGTTAGGTGAAAATGGCTTATCCATTGACTTCAACAAATATGCAGGAGAATTTATACTGGATAAACTCACAATACTCTTTACTAAATGTTTGAAAAATTACTTTGTACAGATAACTTAGGAAAACTCCACAACAATTCTTATTCACGAGAAAGGAGACAGAAAAAAACTAAAAAAAAGAAAATATACTACCAGCCAATAAGTGTACTGCCTGTAGTATACCAGTTTTGTAGTAAACAAATTTTTACACAAGTGTCCATGAATAGGATGCAACGCTTGGTTTAAATCAATGCAAACAGGATTCCAGACTGGTTATTCAACAACTAATCACATCCAAGTTATTAATCAAGTAATGGAAAATATACATAATACACTAAATCTTTATGCATTGCCTTCGACTCACTGGGAACCACACCAATTATGAAAACATTCAGGAATTGGAGGGTTCAGAAAAATATGCGAATGTACTTTAACACTATTAGGTTACTGCCGCTATAAGGTTACGTAAGGTCAGCGATGAAACACCAATATATAAAGGGGTCAGCAAGGCGATGCTATTCCTCCTAAACCATTTACCGCGACATTACAAGTACTTTTTAAAAACTTGGAATGAAAGAAGCAGGAATTGAAATAAAGAAATACCTCAATAATCTCAGGTTTACTGATGCTTGAACACGTTATGCGCTGAAGAGAAAGTAGATGAAAAACTAGAACAACGGAATGACAACCAAAGGATGATAAAAGAGGTCATGGTAGGCAGAGAACTAGAGGGAGAGATGAGATAATAAATTTTACTAGTGTGCCCTGGAATAGACAGACAGCCGATAGAGAGGAGTGGTGAAGGTTAGGAGTGGCCTTTGATCTGCAGTGAAATCATGAATGCTAATAATGATGATAATAATAATAATGATAATAATGATGATGATGATGCTGACCTATGCCTGGTGATGGTTGGCTGAGTTACAAGGGTACAGCAGCATGTAGTTCACCTCAGCAAGGCAATCCCGACGTGCTGTAACGTGGAGTGAGCGATTGCTAGCAGGTAAATAGTACTGATTTGATGGTGGATGGGCGGCGAGGTGAAGGGCGCGTCCATCAGGCTTATCAGGGCGTGGAGAGTCCAGTGAATGCAGCTGATTGGTGGGCGTGGGGTGGGCGGGAAGGTGGTGCTTATCCCCTCAAGCTAATCTGGATATATTACTGTGTGAGGTGAGCTATGGCCGGTATGAGGGGTGAGGGGGTGAGGGGTTGAGGGGGTGAGGGGTGAGGGGTGAGCGGTTGAGGGGGTGATGGGGACAAGCAGGAAGGTGTATTGAATGTACTGGACAGGTAGGTATAGATTTACGTGCTTCAGGTGTGTGTGGTCGGGCAGGTGCAGGTGTAGGTGCATGCCGGGGCCTCATTAGTGCGTCGCGGTCCTCGGCAGCGCCACCCAAGGCAAGAGAAACTGCCTAAATTAACACCGTCTTCGGCAGTATTGACCAAGACAAAATTTATAGTCCCGAGGGTGACATTCTTTTGCATCGCCGTTCAAATTCTTTATCTCGCGGTGCGGTGGAATTGGTTGGTTCTTTCTTTGTTTCTCTTGGTTGTGGATTATTATTTTTTTTGTGGGGATATAGATATGTGTGTTTTTTTGGGGTGTTTGTTTGGTCCTCAGTGGCCCAAACAGCTATTCTTTCAGGTAGTATCGAAGTGGGTGGTCGGTGTTACGATAAGCGATGGATTCAGTTTCAGGTTTGTTGATCAAGACACCTGAGTGCACTGCGGCCTGTTCTGTCCTGTCTGACCACACGTGATGCCTGGTGTGTGTGTGTGTGTGTGTGTGTGTGTGTGTGTGTGTGTGTGTGTGTGTGTGTGTGAGTGTGAGTGTGTGTGTGTGTGTGTGTGTGTGTGTGTGTGTGTGCGTGTAATTGTACCACACGTTTGTTCATATATACACCTAATTGCCTTTAGTAATTTATTTGCGTACTCACACACACACACAGACACACACACACACACACACACACACACACACACACACACACACACACACACACACACACACACACACACCACAATGATCCTTCTCCCACCATTAGCTCTACACATAAAGTACGTGTAAAGATGATCACATATCGTCAAGCTGCACGTAATTGGCACTTAGGGTGATGCACGCACTTGTATGTAGTACCAAGGCACGTCCACTCACTCACGCTGCAACACAACTAAAAACAACACTCACCCAACACAAGAAACAGTAATGGCGTGTTCGTAGCGGCGAGGACAACACGATCAATCATTGTTAAGAGTAATTTAAGACTTGCTTTACACGGGGCGTTCCTCAAGGTGTGGAGCTGAACACATTAATGCTTCATTGCCGGTGCTTATTTATCACACAACACTGGGAGGAGGAGGAGGAGGAGGAGGAGGTGGAAGAGGGAGCAAGAGGAGGAGGAGGATGAGCAGCACACAGCAGCTTCCCGTCAACTAGTCAATGAATGGTTCGTCGTAAGTTGGCGGAAACGTTCTTGTAGCGGCGGCGTCCGTTCCGGTTTATGTTCCCTGGAAATGAATGGTGAGGCAGCGGGAGGTGAGAGGGGGAAGGGAAGGGGAATGAGTTAGGGAGTGAGTTAGGGAGTGTATGAGTGACGGAGGGAGGAGAGGAGAGTGAGGGTTGACTAAAGTCATTTATATACGTTGTTTCTTTCATGTTTATCGCTATGCATACTCCCGTCTCTTTGTGTGACTGTGAGAGTGACAGTCGGGAAGAATAGGTACAATGACGCGTGTATTGTATAACAAGACCTTAGTTAGCCCGTCACCATCACCGTCACACTATATGCTCTTTGTGTGACTGTGAGAGTGACAGTGTATTGTATGACACGACCTTAGTTAGCCCGTCACCATCACCATCACCATCACACTACATCCTCTTTCCGGTTACGTTCCTGCGGCCTTGAATCCTCGAAGCGGATGTAAATAAGTTATTGTGCTTGAGTAGGTTTTTGAAAAGGATCTGGAGTCTTTTATAAATACTTGAGTCAGTCCTTTGATCTTTTTAACATCAGACGGAGACGCTGTGTGTACAAGTATGCTTCTTTTTCTTCCTTCCTACATACATCGTTACCTTTATGCATTGTCAGCCTTCAAACACACTAAAGAATAAGCTACTTGGAGGAGGAGGAACAGGATGAGAGGAGGACAGCGAGGAGGAAAAGGAGGATGGGGAAAAAATAAGATGAGGAGGAGAAGGAAAAATATGACTTGCACGAAGAGGACTTATGTAATGACAAATATTAGGAAGGAGGAAGGAGGTAAGGGTACACGAGGAGAAGGAGAAGGAGGAGGAAGAGGAGGAGGAAAGATATTAGATAAGGAATGCAAGAATGAAGAGAAGCAAGCAGACAAGGATATGAGTGGAAAGGAGGAGAAAGAGGAGTAGGAAGACGAAGAGGACAAGGAGGATGAGGAGGAGGAAGAAAAACAGGAGGAGGAGGAGGACGACGACGACGAAGAGGACAAGGAGGATGCAGAAGAGGAGGAGGACAAACAGGAGGAGGAGGAAGAGGAAGATAAAGAGGACTAAGAATATTAGCCTTACATCCAGGTCACTAAATTGGTCTTGTCATGTTCCTCGAGACAAGATAAGACACACAGGATCGAGTCACGCCCTTCCAACACACACACACACACACACACACACACACACACACACACACACACACACACACACACACACACACACACACACACACACACACACACACACACACACACACACAGCAAGATTAGACCCAAGGTGAGATTTACACTGCAGTAAATATCGGAAGTAATGATGGATGTCCTTTGATCCAAACGTGTATTAGGTGCACAGTGAACAATGTCCGCGCCGCCATTGAGACCTGAGACCTGTTACGGGGCGGGAGGGGGAGGTGTATATATGTGCGTCTGTATGTATGTATGTATGTGTGTGTGTATTGATATTTACTCTTTTTTTCTCTCCTTTTTCTTCCAGGTTCGTGCCTCTTGTGATGTGTTTCTTGAGTGATGGTGACGAGTTGCATTGTTTCAGAGAGACAGTTATTCCACAGGTAAGGCTAATTAACTGCTTCAGGTGTGTGTGTGTGTGTGTGTGTGTGTGTGTGTGTGTGTGTGTGTGTGTGTGTGTGTGTGTGTGTGTGTGTGTGTGTGTGTGTGTGTGTGTGTGTTTTAGCTATACAGGTAAGTCACGTGCAAGATAATACTATGATTACTGTTTATATTTATTCTTAACTATGTAATTTTTGTCAGGTATGTGTGTGTGTGTGTGTGTGTGTGTGTGTGTGTGTGTGTGTGTGTGTGTGTTTGCGTGTAGGTAAGTGTAGGTGATTGGATAGTGTTTGTGGAATGTTGTTATTGTTTTGGTTCCTCTTGGTGTGTGGAGTGATTTGGTGGAAGTGTGTGTGTGTGTGTGTGTGTGTGTGTGTGTGTGTGTGTGTGTGTGTGTGTATGTGTGTGTGTGTGTGTGTGTGCGTGCGTGCGCGTGTGCGTGCGTGTGTGCGCGCGCGTGCTTGAGGCTGTGACGCTGTGGTGTAATTCTCTTTCTTTGTTACTCTGCGTTACGTCAAGGAGTCGTTTGAAGTGTGAGGCTGAGGTGAGAATATGTTTGTCGAGGGTTTGTCGTGCTGAGGAAGTGTGAAGTGTGAAGTGTGTAAGAAGTGTGAAGGTGAAGTGAAGTGTGAAGGTGAAGGGAAAGGAAAGTGTGTAAGAAGTGTGAAAGTGAAGTGAAGTGTGTAAAAGGTGTGTAAAAAGTGTGTAGGTGAAGATATTTGCTGAATGACAAGGTGAATTATGATTACGCATTATGATAGCCAGCACAACTGTCACCATCCTCACCATTAAGTTAGTAAGCTGTCACCACCACCACCACCACCACCACCACCACCACCATCACCACCACCACCACCAGGCCCCATTAGTAATTTGTTCTGTCAATAATCAATGTTTGGCTGTGTGTCAGCCACGCCGTGATGAATAATTTCAATATTTGTAGAATGGTTAATTGCCGTTCATTACGGAGGAAATAGAATGGAAACTACATATACATATATATAACGCATGTGTAAATAATCCGGCCACCAGGTGCATGAATACGTAATGAGCTGGTGGACATATTAAATTGTTGATAATTTAAATGCAAATTGCCTTCACTCGGCCCTGTGTGGACAATATAAACGGATATAAAACTCCACCTAAATGGACGCGGTGAGGCTTGGCTGCGTTCTGCTTCACCGAGGAATGTCACGGCGGTGGCGGTGGTGGTGACCCTTGCGTGGGGCGGCGTGGCAAGGGCGTCTGCAAGATGATGCGCGCCCTGCCCTTCCTTCGCTGAGTGGTGGTGGTGGTGGTGGTGGTGGTGGTAGTAAAGACAGTCCTAGTGGTGGAGATTCTAGGTGTTGGTGGTGTGGATAATGGTGGAGGAAGTGGTGGTGGTGGTGGTGAAGCACAATACTTTGATTCACTCTTAAGGTGTTCACAATTCCACGTCCATCATTCTTACTCACCTCACAGTCACACTTTCTCCCTCACCCCTCCCTCACCCCTCCCTCACCCCTCCCTCACACCTCCCTCACCCCTCCTTCAGCCCTTCCTCACCCTGCATCCCCCGCCGGGCCTTCATGCTCGTGGCGTCCCTCATCACCACTACTACAATTGAAGTATTGAATGTTTTCACGCTGAGCTTCACTGGGTTGTTAGAAGCATGTAGTTGAGTGGTATGAGAGGCAATCTTATAATGGTGTTTGTATTTCTTAAACCATCAATAAGTCTTCACATAACCACCACCAATGAAAGGTTAAAACATTTGATATTCTAACGCGGGAAATTGTTCAATATAATGTTTGTGTGCGATCTGTTGGGTTGAGGGAGAAATATAAAAATGGAAGCGATCATTTTAATGTTGGATATGAGTCTTGAATTTCCGACGAGTCGTAGTATAACCCAAACTGTTTAATTACTCGATATTTTGAGGTAAAATTGTATTCACTGATTTTGTTCGTGGTGTGACAGAGCCAGGCGGTGGTGTAGTGTG
>JAXIVD010003025.1:23333-25833 GCA_036785275.1 Cancer borealis
ACAGCGCCCAAGCCGGCGCCAAGGGAAGGGTCGGGAGGCGGGCCATGTGTTCTCTCCATCGTGACATCTGCGGAATGCGTTGTTGGCGCACATGGTCACTCACTCACTGCTGTAATGCAAATAACGATAATAACGACGCCCGCAGCACAAATGGCGCCATCCAGACCCTAATTGTAAATGGAAGGATTGACAGATTAGGACAGGGAGACACGAGGGAGAGGAGAGGAAATGTGCCAGGTGATGTATGACGAATTCGATCTTAAAGGTGACGTGGTCCTGAAATAGAGGTGTGACCCCAGAAAAGAAGTGGTGTGGCCTTGGGATTATTAACCTGTAGCGGCGTGGGAAGAGATGCGGTGTGGCCTTGAAATAATATATATATATATATATATATATATATATATATATATATATATATATATATATATATATATATATATATATATATCCTGTTGACTACTGCATAGATCATTTAGAATGATACATTGTAGCAAAGTATTTGAACATGAAAAACTACGTAATTGATGTGTGATATTTAAGAAACAGAATTATGCAATATTAAATGAGTAAACAAATTTTAATATGAAGAGAGAATAATGATTGATGTGTCTTTCATAGAAAAAATATAATTTCAGAACAACAACAGTAACAGCAGTAGCAGCAGCAGCAACAACAACAACAACAAACAACAACAACACAACAACAACAACAACAACAACAACAAAACAAAGCAGCAGCAACAAACCCAACAACAGTAACTATGGTAATGATAATAATAATAATAATGATAATAATAATAATAATGATAATAGTAATAATAATAATGATAATAATAATAATAATAATAATAATAATAATAATAATAATATAATATAATAATAATAATAGTAATAACACTAATAACAATAATGATAACAAGAATCATAGTATAATGAAAATAATAACAATAATGATAATAATAAAAACAAAAAATATTAATTTATCTATTTATATACCTGGCTTCTATCACTATTAAAATCGGATAGCCAAGACAAGGTATTAAAGATATAGGAGAGCTTACTCTCCCTTCCCCTTCTGCACCTTGTTTTTATGTAGGAGAAAATACAGAGGAGGAGCTTCCCAAGACCCTTCACTCCGTCCCTTTCTGTCGCCTTTTACGATCCGCAGGAAACACGATGACAGTATTCTTGTAGCCTCCACCACAGGGCAAATAATAATAATAATAACAATAATAATAACAATAATAATAATAGTAATAATAATAATAATAATAATAATAATAATAACAATAATAATAAAAATAATAATAATGATAATAATAATAGCAATAATAATAATAAAAATAACAATAATAATAGAAATGATATCAACAATAATAATTTCAAGGGCAATAACAACATATGATGCTGAACCAAACGAGTATAAGAAGCAGGGTGTGGCTTGTCCCTCCACAAAATTCCCTGAAACATCACATTTCCAGATTTACACAAATTATCTATCTATCTATTTATCTATTTATCTATCTTTCTATCTCCAGCTATCTATCAATCTATCAACCTATCTATCTATCTCTTGAACAAAGCATCTGTCTAGAGGTGAGCGCGGCTTACCATGACGTCACAAGGCAGGTAGCAAGGCCCCTCCCTCGCTACCTGCACGCCGGCGGACAGGTGGATAATTAGGCGCCATTCATCAGCCCCGAGCCGGCGGGAGGGAGGCGCCCTGTGTGGTCGGGGGAGACACCTTCACTCCCTCACCCGCGTCAGGAGGCAACCTTCATGTTAACCTGTAATTCTGACTTTCTCCTTTGAATGTTGTTTGCGATCCTTTTGTTCATTTTCATGTTTCTTTTTTTTCTATGGTGATATTGAATTCCTGTGTGTCTCTTGTTTAGCTATTGTTCTCTCTCTCTCTCTCTCTCTCTCTCTCTCTCTCTCTCTCTCTCTCTCTCTCTCTCTCTCTCTCTCTCTCTCTCTCTCTCTCTCTCCCTCTCTCTCTCTCTCTCTCTCTCTCTCTCTCTCTCTCTCTGTCATGTGCTTCCCGGTAAGTTTCCCTTTGACGCATGTAACTGATTCCACTAATGAAATACCTAATGGCCACTACAACCAGAGTAATTATCTAAATCACGGGTATTACAAACGGGAATTTCAGTCATTAGTATTCTCACGCTTCGCAGAGGAATCCACCTTCTCTCCCCTCCCTTCTTCTTCTTTTCCTCCTCCTCCTCCTCCTCCTCCTCTTCCTCCTCCTCCTCCTCCTCTTACTCCTCCTCCTCCTCTTTCTCCTCCTTCATCGTGGTGGTGCCCGACGGGAATGCAGTAGCTCGGCTCAGGTGGTGATTACAGGTTAATTACAGGTGTCTGCAGCCATGACGGAAGCCCAGAAAATAGTATGTAATGTAAGAGTCCTGCACCCCGCCCACTCCGTCCCTCCGTTTCACCCTTGCCTCCCGTCTCCCGTCACATACCTGACCCTCCGCTTGGCCGTTGAGCACAAAAAT
>JAXIVD010003025.1:35833-40833 GCA_036785275.1 Cancer borealis
TGTGTATGTGTGTGAGAGTGTGTTGTAGGTGTGTATGTTTGTGAGAGTGTGTTGTTGGTGTGTGTGTGCGTGAGTGTATTGTGATGTGTGTGTGTGTGTTGTTGGTGTATATGTGTGTGTGTGTGTGTTTGTGTGTGTGTGTGTGTGTGTGTGTGTGTGTGTGTGTGTGTGTGTGTGTGTGTGTGTGTGTGTGTGTGTGTGTGTGTGTTGTTGGTGTGTGGGAGTGTGTGTGTTGTTAGTGTGTGTGTGTGTTATTGGTGTGTGTGAGTGTGTGTGTTGTTGGTGTCTGTGTGAGTGTGTGTGTGTTGTTGGTGTGTGTGTTGTGTTGTGTGTGTGTGTGTGTGTGTGTGTGTGTTGTGTGTGTGTGTGTGTGTGTGTGTGTGTGTGTGTGTGTGTGTTGTTGATGTATGTGAGTGTGTTGTTGTGGTGTGTGTGTGTGTGTGTGTGTGTGTGTGTGTGTGTGAGTGTGTGTGATGAAGTGTCGGTGGGTTGATATGTCGGTGTTGATGTAGTGTCGGTGTGTTGATATGTCGGTGTTGATGAAGTGTCGGTGTTGATGAAGTGTCGGTATTGATGAAGTGTCGGTGTGTTGATATGTTGGTGTTGATGTAGTGTCGGTGTGTTGATATGTCGGTGTTGATGAAGTGTCGGTGTTGATGAAGTGTCGGTGTTGATGAAGTGTCGGTGTTGATGAAGTGTCGGTGTTGATGAAGTATCGGTGTTGATGTAGTGTCATTGTCTTGATGTAGTGTCATTGCCTTGATGAAGTGTCGGTGTGTTGATATGTTGGTGTTGATGAAGTGTCGTTGTGTTGATGAAGTGTCGTTGTGTTTATGAAGTGTCGTTGTGTTGATGAAGTGTCGTTGTGTTGATGAAGTGTCGTTGTGTTGATGAAGTGTCGTTGTGTTGATGAAGTGTCGTTGTGTTGATGAAGTGTCGTTGTGTTGATGAAGTGTCGGTGTGTTGATGAAGTGTCGGTGTGTTGATATGTCGGTGTTGATGAAGTGTCGGTGTGTTGATATATTGGTGTTGATGAAGTGTCGTTGTGTTGATATATCGGTGTGTTGATATGTCGGTGTGTTGATGAAGTGACGGTGTTGATGAAGTGACGGTGTTGATGAAGTGTCGGTGTGTTGATATGTCGGTGTTGATGAAGTGTCATTGTGTTGATATGTTGGTGTTGATGAAGTGTCGGTGTTGATGAAGTGTCGGTGTTGATGAAGTGTCGGTATGTTGATGAAGTGTCGAAGTGTTGATGAAGTGTCGGTGTTGATGAAGTGTCGGTGTGCTGATATGTCGGTGTTGATGAAGTGTCGTTGTGTTGATATGTCGGTATGTTGATATATCGATGTGTTGATATGTCGGTGTGTTGATATATTGGTGTTGATGAAGTGTCGTTGTGTTGATATGTCGGTGTGTTGATATGTCGGTGTGTTGATGAAGTGACGGTGTTGATGAAGTGACGGTGTTGATGAAGTGACGGTGTTGATGAAGTGTCGGTGTGTTGATATGTCGGTGTTGATGAAGTGTCATTGTGTTGATATTTGGTGTTGATCAAGTGTCGGTGTTGATGAAGTGTCGGTGTTGATGAAGTGTCGGTATGTTGATGAAGTGTCGATGTGTTGATGAAGTGTCGGTGTTGATGAAGTGTCGGTGTGTTGATGAAGTGTCGGTGTGTTGATGAAGTGTCGGTGTTGATGAAGTGTCGGTGTTGATGTAGTGTCGGTGTTGATGAAGTGTCGGTGTGTTGATGAAGTGTCGGTATGTTGATGAAATATCGGTGTTGATGTAGTGTCGGTGTTGATGAAATGTCGGTGTGTTGATGAAGTGTCGGTGTGTTGATGAAATATCGGTGTTGATGTAGTGTCGGTGTTGATGAAATGTCGGTGTGTTGATATGTCGGTGTATTGATGAAGTGTCGATGTTGATGAAGTCTCGGTGTTGATGAAGTGTCGGTGTTGATGAAGTGTCGGTGTTGATGAGGTGTCGGTGTGTTGATATGTCGATGTGTTGATATGTCGGTGTTGATGAAGTGTCGGTGTTGATGTAGTGTCGGTATTGATGTAGTATCGGTGTTGATGAAGTGTCGGTGTTGATGTAGTATCGGTGTTGATGAAGTGTCGGTGTTGATGAAGTGTCGGTGTTGATGAAGTGTCGGTGTGTTGATATGTCGGTGTTGATGAAATGTCGGTGTTGATGTAGTGTTGGTGTTGATGAAGTGTCGGTGTTGATGAAATGTCGGTGTTGATGAAGTGTCGGTGTGTTGATATGTTGGTGTTGATGAAGTGTCGGTGTTGATGAAGTGTCGGTGTTGATGTAATGTCGATGTTGATGAAGTGTCGGAGTATCGGTGTTGATGAAGTGTCGGTGTGTTGATATGTTGGTGTTGATGAAGTGTCGGTGTTTTCATATGTCAGTGTGTTGATGAAGTGTCGGTGTTGATGAAGTGTCGGTGTATTGATATGTCGGTGTGTTGATATGTCGGTGTTGATGAAGTGTCAGTGTGTTGATATGTCGGTGTGTTGATATGTCGGTGTTGATGAAGTGTCGGTGTGTTGATATGTCGGTGTGTTGATATGTCGGTGTTGATGAAGTGTCGGTGTGTTGATATGTCGGTGTGTTGATATGTCGGTGTTGATGAAGTGTCAGTGTGTTGATATGTCGGTGTTGATGAAGTGTCGGTGTTGATGAAGTGTCGGTGTTGATGAAGTGTCGGTGTGTTGATATGTCGGTGTGTTGATATGTTGCTGTTGATGAAGTGTCGGTGTGTTGATGTGTCGGTGTGTTGATGTTAATGTCGGTGTGTTGTTGGTGTCGGTGTGTGTGTATGTGTGTGTGTGTGTGTGTGTGTGTGTGTGTGTGTGTGTGTGTGTGTGTGTGTGTGTGTGTGTGTGTTTTAGTGATGTCTCCACCAATATTTATTTCTTTGGCATCACTAAGGGTGATGGCAGCCTGCCCCGGCCTTTCCGCAGGCCACTGTGACATTCAGCCTCCTGACAGGCTTGTTTATTGCCTTCATTTATCTGCCTCTCTATAGGCTTACTCACCTGCCTCCTAACAGTGTTACTCACCTGCCTTCTAACAGTCTTACTCATCTGCCTCCTTACAGGCTTACTCACCTGCCTCCTAACAGTCTTACTCATCTGCCTCCTAACAGTCTTACTCATCTGCCTCCTTACAGGCTTACTCACCTGCCTCCTAACAGTCTTACTCATCTGCCTCCTTACAGGCTTACTCATCTGCCTCCTTACAGGCTTACTCATCTGCCTCCTTACAGTCTTTCTCACCTGCCTCCTAACAGTCTTACTCATCTGCCTCCTTACAGTCTTTCTTACCTGCCTCCTAACAGTCTTACTCATCTGCCTCCTAACAGTCTTACTCATCTGCTTCCTTACAGGCTTACTCACTTGCCTCCTCACAGGCCTAGTCGTCTGACTTCTAACAGGCTTGTTTCTAGTCAGACGACTTCTAACAGGCTTGTTTCTAGTCAGACGACTTCTAACAGGCTTGTTTCTAGTCAGACGACTTCTAACAGGCTTGTTTCTAGTCAGAAGACTTCTAACAGGCTTGTTTCTAGTCAGACGACTTCTAACAGGCTTGTTTCTAGTCAGACGACTTCTAACAGGCTTGTTTCTAGTCAGACGACTTCTAACAGGCTTGTTTCTAGTCAGACGACTTCTAACAGGCTTGTTTCTAGTCAGACGACTTCTAACAGGCTTGTTTCTAGTCAGACGACTTCTAACAGGCTTGTTTCTAGTCAGACGACTTCTAACAGGCTTGTTTCTAGTCAGACGACTTCTAACAGGCTTGTTTCTAATCAGACGACTTCTAACAGACTTGTTTCTAGTCAGACGACTTCTAACAGGCTTGTTTCTAGTCAGACGACTTCTAGCAGGCTTGCTAATAGTCAGACGACTTCTAACAGGCTTGTTTATAGTCAGACGACTCCTAGCAGGCTTGTTTATAGTCAAATGACTCCTAACAGGCTTGTTTATGGTCAGACGACTCTTAACAAGCTTGATCATCAGCCTTCTTATAAGCTTCATTATCAGCATACTTACAGCCTTTCTGCAGCATCAGTGGTTAGTGATCAGCTCCGCGCCGTGCTGGTCGACACCGTGTTGGCTCTGGGACTCTGGATCTCGTGGACTCGGGTCTTCCTCTCGAAGGAGTCTGTCTCCGGCACCTGGAAGATGATGAAACGAATTAATAAACATAATAAAAATAAATAATTCATATCTTTGAAGCATGATTCATTATTTGTATTGTCTGAAAATAGGATGAGAATCACAAAACCTTCAATTCTTCGACTTCCGGTTAAGAGATTTCCCGTTTAAAGGTGGGCAACATGACAACCTCTTCACCAGCTGAACGCAAGTCAGTTCAGTGCTCGCTACAGGAATATTTATAAATCTTATTTTGACATCTCCATTTAGTTTGTTTCAATTTCAGCTTTTTAATAGCCGTGATTCCTACATTACCATCCAAATATCAATCACCCACCATCAACTTTTTTAATAGTTTCTCGGTATGTCGAGAACTTGCTGACTGCCGCATGCTTCCTATAGAACACCAACTCAGATTCAGTTTGAATAAAAGTTATGGAAATATCTACATAACCCCTCTCTCTCTCTCTCTCTCTCTCTCTCTCTCTCTCTCTCTCTCTCTCTCTCTCTCTCTCTCTCTCTCTCTCTCTCTCTCTCTCTTTCAAGTTTGGACCCGTTATCTTATCGTCTTCTCTTCAGGACGACAAGAGGATAGTTTGTCGTGGCGTGTGCCAACATATCATCTTATTCAATATATGTCAATGAGTTTTGTGACATTGTGTGACATTTAAAAGAAAAGTCGTGGACGTTGGCAGGACACATTACGAGAAGAACAGCTAATAGATGGATTGTTAGAGTACTACACACACACACACACACACACACACACACACACACACACACACACACACACACACACACACACACGTACACACACACACACACACACACACA
>JAXIVD010003025.1:45833-50952 GCA_036785275.1 Cancer borealis
ATTTACTGCACGGTAGTCAAGGCGACGATGCTGCAAGATAAGGATAATAAACGCCAACAACAACTCACTCGTTCCCTCCCTCCTCCTCCTCCTCCTCCTCCTCCTCCTCTTCCTTTCGTGCGTGTAAGGGGCGAGAGAGACACGAGGGAAAATTATAATAAGTAGTCGCTGTACTTCCCCACCCGTGGAAGCAAAATGGAGTGAGAGATTGAGGTGAGGAGGGTCGTGCAGCGTGCGTGGGTGTGTATGTGCATGTGTGTGTGTGGAGGGGGGGGGGGCGTGCGTGGGGATCAGAGTGTTTGGGTGATGAGGGAATGTTCTCACGATTTGCTGCTGCTTCCTGCGTACTGTGGTGAAGGTGAGGGAAGGGGGAGGAGGAGGCAAGCAAAACAGTGTAAAAGGATAGCAAGGTGGGAAAAGGGGATGGGAAGGGAGGGGATGGCAAGGGAAGGGAAGGGAAGGGATGGGAAAGGATGGGAAGGGAAGGGAAGGGAGCGGAAGCTGGCAAGGTACCACTCCTCGTTTCACACCTGTTCCGCCGCCCATCAGTACCGCCCATGCTCACCTCCTTCCCTTCCTCTTACCCTCCCTCCTTGCGCCCACTTCAGTTAACTACCCACGACGCACTTCCTTTTCCTCCTTTACCTTTTAATTCTCCACCTCCTTTTCCTCCTCCTTCTCCCTCGTTTTCCTGCACTTCTCTCTCCTACAACAAAACCACTTCAACAATCCCACCTCACACACACACACACATACACACACACACACACACACACACACACACACACACACACACACACACACACACACACCACACATTGCATGACAGAGGCGCTCAAGGTGTGTCTGAGTAACAAGAAATGTTTACCTAAAATGGAAAGTGTGAATGTGTCCCTGAACAGATAAAAGAAGAACGGTGAGGCGAGGTGAAGGAACAGAGAGAGAGAGAGAGAGAGAGAGAGAGAGAGAGAGAGAGAGAGAGAGAGAGAGAGAGAGAGAGAGAGAGAGAGAGAGAGAGAGAGAGAGAGAGAGAGAGAGAGAGAGAGAGAGAGAGAGAGAGAGAGAGAGAGAGAGAGAGAGAGAGAGAGAGAGAGAGAGAGAGAGTGTACCAAAAAACAGCTATTATAATGTAAGAAAATAGTGAGAAGAAAAGATGAAGCAGTAAAAAATATCTGAAAAAAAATATGTATGAAAAGTGAAAAAAAAAATTCATTAAGTAAACAGAGAGAATAAAAACAAGATGAACATTAAGAATGACAGATGGACGGACAAGGGATAGGGGGTTGTGGAAGGGCGTGTGTGGGAGGAGGGGGGTTGAGGGTGGAAGGGATGGTGTGGGTGGGTGGTGTGGGTGGGTGGATGTTTGGCTAGGTGGGCGGGGCGTGGTGTGGGCGTCACCTGTAGTCAGAACAAAGGTCCCTACACACCTGTCACCCCGGAAAGTGTGTTCCTCCTCCATCTTTGTTTGTCTTCCTCCTCCCATATAGACGACACGCACACCTATACGTACATAAAAACATACATACACACACACACACACACACACACACACACACACACACACACACACACACACACACACACACACACACACACACACACAAGAAGAAAGACAACTCCATATTTATGTATTTTTCACACAAAGCAACACACACACACACACACACACACACACACACACACACACACACACATACACACATACAAACACACACACACACACACACACACACACACACACACACACACACACACACACACACACACACACCTCAGCCCTCATACGTATACATTAATATATAAAAGACGACGCCTTCTTATTCCAGAAAGAAACATTCTTGACTGCAAATGTAAAAGAAAAAAGAAAAAAAGAAAAAGAAAGCAGATAAAAGAAGAAGAAGAAGAAGAAGAAGAAGAAGAAGAAGAAGAAAGAAGAAGAAGAAGAAGAAGAAGAAGAAGAAGAAGAAGAAGAAGAAGAAAAGAAAAAAAAAGGACTGAAACTGCACCAAAATGAAAGAAAAAGAAAGAGAGAGAGAGAGAGAGAGAGAGAGAGAGAGAGAGAGAGAGAGAGAGAGAGAGAGAGAGAGAGAGAGAGAGAGAGAGAGAGAGAGAGAGAGAGAGAGAAAAAAAAAAACCTACACAACAAATCTGGGTTCAAGGGTTCCGGAGGGAGGAGGAAAAGGGGTGAGAGAGTGCGAAGGGAGGGAGGCAGGGAGGACCAGATGGGAAGGAAGGAGGGAGGGGAGAGGAGGGGGAGAGGGAAGCCGGAGGTGGTGATTAGCACAGGTGGGCGGGCTATTACCTGTCGCCCTTACCGGAAGCTGCTCAACGATCCTGGGAAGATATTTGTGAGAACAGAAGCGCAGTTGACTTGGTTAGTGGGGGGAGGGGGGGAAGGGGAGGAAGAGGGGAGCAGGGGAGAGGGAGGAAGACGAGTAAGGGAGGAGGGAAGAGGAACAGGTAAAGAGAAATTAGGCTTTAGTGGGCAACAAGAAAACTGTGGCCAGGAGGGAGGAGGAGGAGGAGGAGGAGGAGGAGGAGGAGGAAGGAGGAAGGAGGAGGAGGAGGAGGAGAATGACGCTCTTAGGATAATGAAGGATTAGTGAGTGCAAGCAAGTCCAATAAGAGGATTCAGGAATACAAATAAAGATGATTAAGGCTGAAATGAGGTGAAGGGGAGACCTAAATTCGGGCTTTTGGGCTTAACATTAATTTTCCTTAATGAGAGACCCGTGGGAAAAGGGAAGGGGAAGGGGAGGGAAAGGGTGGATGTGAAGGGGGCAAAGTAGTGGGGTGAAAGAAGCGGAAAGGCAGGAAGGTAATAGGTGTAGGGTTGGAAGGTGTGTTGGTGGCAGATGTATGGCAGGGAGGAGAAAGAGGTGAATGGTAAAGGGGGAGAGGGTAAAGGGGAGGAAAGGGTTGAAGGGGAGCGCAGAGCAGTGATATGGGTACAGTTATAGCAAGGGAAGGAGGAATGATGAGGCAAAACACATGATCATTCCACCTTAACACGAGGAATGACAGGTATGAGTCACTAGATGAAGGCAAGACAAGAGGAATGCTATGTCTGGAATTCCTCTTCTTCTTCTTGTTCTTCTTCTCCTAAAAAAAAGAAGTGAAGATCGTCGGAATTTACTCTCAGGAATGTTGGTAAAATTCATGCTTTGTGTTGCGTTTTGTAAGCTTAGCTACTGTGTAAATTCTTTCTTTTTTTTTCCTTTGCTATGTATCATTATTTTTTATTTTCATTTAGTTCTGACTATATTACTGTTAGGTATTATACTGTAAGATTCCGTGTATTTTAATATTTTTTTCTCGTTAATGTTTTTCTGCCTGTCTGCTTTTTTGTTCTTTTTTTATCAGTTCCTCCTCTCATCTCCATCTTATTTTCCACATCTCGTACGTTTGTGTGTCTTCCAAACCTACATTTTTTCCTAGCTTGAGTTGTTTTTCTTTGCGATCTTACTTCCTCATGTCACTGATTTCCTTCTTTGGTAGCGTTTGGTAGAAGATATCTTTCTTATCACGAGTCTTCCATTCAACAATAGAGTACTTTACATAGGAACATACAATATGCATATAACTGTCATGTTGGAACCATATCACTGATTGGAATGTGATAAAACGCCACTATCTATAAATTTGTCCCATTCAAGAGTCTGACACTGTTTTCTCAACGTCCTTCAAGACTAGTTCACGTGAGACTGACACTCCCTATCCGTTCTTCGTGGTAACAGGACGAGCCGAGAACCACGTGTCTAAATTCCACACCCGAGCAGGAGGATAAGAATGCATCGAAAGACTGCCTGCTGGTCGACCCACACGTGTCAGGTCTTGCTCAAAAACTATCTCCTCACATTCGAATATTTACCTAACCTGCTAACCTGTTTTCCTATTCCACCTCCTCGTTTCCATAAATTTGCTTAACCTGTTCCTGAAGCTATACGAGGTGTTACTTATGACAACACTGAACGTCTTTTTCAAGGAGAGTCGGGCAACCTGGAAGAGGCCATTGTTGAGGTCCTTCCCAGCACCTGAACTAGCTAGAAATCAGATGCAGTTCTGTTCTAGACACAAAACAGACCCATCCAGCTTGAAAAAAAACTTGTATATGTATTAGAAGGCTAGACTCGCCCTGAAGGTTAAACAAGTATGTCCTGCCCCACATATAAACGAGACCCTGACCTACACTAGACGACGGTCAGTAAGTGTTGAAAGTTACTTCTCTCTCTCTCTCTCTCTCTCTCTCTCTCTCTCTCTCTCTCTCTCTCTCTCTCTCTCTCTCTCTCTCTCTCTCTCTCTCTCTCTCTCTCTCTCTCTCTCTCTCTCTTTCTCTCTCTCTCTCTCTCTCTCTCTCTCTGTTCTTAAAAGGAAGTACAGACAGGATAAGTAAATAAGTTGATGGGTGACTGAACGAAGGAATATTGATGGAAGTGACTTGCATCTGAAAAAGGTAATGTTTGACTAACTGACCGACTGACTGACTAACTGACTAATCAACCAGCTAACTATCTATCTAACTGACTGACTGACTGAATATATGAATGAATAAGTAGATGTAAAACTAATTGCCGTTTTATCAACAGTAAGATTGAATTTACAAAGAGCTGGAAAATCGTATCACTCGTTAAGATGTTGAAAAGGAGACTCTGGCAAAAGGAAACTAATGTCTCTTAAACACGTCTTTTATTTCATTTGGAGGCGAGGAGGTTAAGGAGAAACCAACCACACGCCTCCCAGCAGAGTTAATTAGACTACTAAACCATTCTCTCACACTCTCTCTATTCACTTCTTTCTTTAACCAATACTCTGTGATAGGATAAAAAACAAAAACAACGAAGGACAGACATTAATGGCAACACATATACACGAACGTAGACAGACAGACGAACACAAGAATCACCATCAACACAACAGGCAAGACACACATATACAATCGGACACAAAACAGGATACACAGACAAACACATGTGAAGATAAAGACCGAAACAGATGTATGACTTGTATGTGCAAAGCCTTAGGAGCAGGTAGTTACAAGCGTAATAAGCCAATTAAGCCTAAAATCGTACGAGGAAAGAAAAATAACGTAAGTCAAAGCAATTAGTAAAGATTATAAGCG
>JAXIVD010003026.1:0-7500 GCA_036785275.1 Cancer borealis
GTTGTACCTGGAAAATACTGAGAACAAATGACAGTAATGATGCGTCAGAATCATACATACATCCACATTAGAATTAGTCACGATCATGTATTATTTTGTATTTCTTACTGTTAAAGGAAAGGACATCTAACACTTGGAGTGTGAGTGTGTGTATGTGTGTGTGTGTGTGTATGTGTGTGTGTGTGTGTGTGTGTGTGTGTGTGTGTGTGTGTGTGTGTGTGTGTGTGTGTGTGTGTGTGTGTGTGTGTGTGTGTGTGTGTGTGTGTGTGTGTGTGTGTGTGTGTGTGTGTGTGTGTGTGTGTGTGTGTGTGTGTGTGTGTGTGTGTGTGTGTGTGTGTGTATGTGTGTCAACAACAATGAAAATAACAAATACTACTACTATTACTATTTCAAACTAAATGATTCCAAAAGAAATACTAAATATGGCAAAAAAAAAGAGACAGTTTTCTGCAGTTTGATCACGTCTGAATGCACAAGTTCTTTACAAGGTGTGATATATCAAAAGGCAGATTATAGTATCATGATTGAGGGATTGAACAAGCACGCAAGCAGTGTGTGGAGGCCTTTCTGCCGTGACCATTCCCTTGGATGTTCCTAGGAAAAACGAGGCATTAGAGACTACAGATAGAATGTGTGTGTATATATATATATATATATATATATATATATATATATATATATATATATATATATATATATATATATATAAATAAATATTATATTATATATATATATATATATATATATATATATATATATATATATATATATATATATATATATACACACACACACACACATGGATCCTTGACCACCGCGCGTAGACAGAGGGCGATTATCCAGCTGCCCCACGCCGTAGATGTTGAAGTCAGCGAGCGCCAGAGAGACTGGAGATGCAATGGGGGGTTCGGACATATAAATTATATTTCATGATGTCTTAACTCATCTCCTAATTATATGATATAACTAGGAGATGAGTTAAGACATCGTGAAAGGTTAAGTCTACCCTGATGTCTTAGAGGAGGTGTACGATAGTTGAATGCTCACGAGTGAACGAGGTGAATGTTTGAGTGAACTCTTGTGTGGCTCGAATGTTTCTGATTCCATTTCATAGCACGTGAGTTCCTGAGTGTTCACATCACGTAGCTTAGTTGATATCCTGCTGCACCAATGTACAGACTACCTCAGTAAAGAGCACCTGCAAACAATTTTTTTTCTAAGCTGTAGGGATAGAAGAGTCAACTAGCTCCAGTTTCTGTGATTGATATTTCAAAATTTTTAAATGAAATTATAAGATGGATTTCTGATTATAATTTATTTTCAATATATTAGTTTCATTATGCATCTTAAGGTTTTATAAGATTCTCTATGACAATGAAAGGAAAATTATTAAAGCCCCCTGTCTGAAACAGCCTAGTTCCATAGCCTTCTAAAACAGCCTAGTTCCATAGCTTTCTACAATAGCCTAGGGCCATAGCTTTCTACAACAGCCTAGTGCCATAGCCTTCTACAACAGCCTAGTGCCATAGTCCTCTACAATAACTTAGTGCCATAGCCTTTTACAACAGCCTAGTGCCATAGCCTTCTACAACAGCCTAGTGCCATAGCCTTCTACAAGAACCTAATGCCATAGCCTTCTACAATAGCCTATTTCCATAGCCTTCTACAACAGCCTAGTGCCATAGGCTTCTACAACAGCCTAGTGCCATAGCCTTCTACAACAGCCTAGTGCCATAGCCTTCTAAAACAGCCTAGTGCCATAGCCTTCTACAACAGCCTAGTGCCATAGCCTTCTACAACAGCCTAATGCTATAGCCTTCTACAACAGCCTAATGCCATAGCCTTCTACAACAGCCTAGTGCCATAGCCTTGTACAACAGCCTAGTGCCATAGCCTTCTACAACAGCCTAGTGCCATAGCCTTCTACAACAGCCTAGTGCCATAGCCTTCTACAACAGCCTAGTGCCATTGCCTTCTACAACAGCCTAATGCCATAGCCTTCTACAACAGCCTAGTTTCATAGCCTTCTACAACAGCCTAATGCTATAGCCTTCTACAACAGCCTAGTGCCATAGCCTTCTACAACAGACTAGTGCCATAGCCTTCTACAACAGCCTAGTGCCATAGCCTTCTACAACAGCCTAGTGCCATAGCCTTCTAAAACAGCCTAATGCTATAGCCTTCTACAACAGCCTAATGCCATAGCCTTCTACAACAGCCTAGTGCCATAGCCTTTTACAACAGCCTAGTGCCATAGCCTTCTACAACAGCCTAGTGCCATAGCCTTCTACAACAGCCTAGTGCCATAGCCTTCTACAACAGCCTAATGCCATAGCCTTCTACAACAGCCTAGTGCCATAACCTTCTACAACAGCCTAGTGCTATAGCCTTCTACAACAGCCTAGTGCCATAACCTTCTACAACAGCCTAATGCCATAGCCTTCTACAACAGCCTAGTCCCATAGCCTTCTACAACAGCCTAGTGCCATAGCCTTCTACAACAGCCTAGTGCCATAGCCTTCTACAACAGCCTAGTGCCATAGCCTTCTACAACAGCCTAATGCCATAGCCTTCTACAGCAGTCTAGTGCCATAGCCTTCTACAACAGCCTAGTGCTATAGCCTTCTACAACAGCCTAGTGCCATAGCCTTCTACAACAGACTAGTGCCATAGCCTTCTACAACAACTTAGTGCCATAGCCTTCTACAACAGCCTAGTGCCATAGCCTTCTACAACAGCTTAGTGCCATAGCCTTCTACAACAGCCTAGTGCCATAGCCTTTTACAACAGCCTAGTGCAATAGCCTTCTACAACAGCCTAATGCCATAGCCTTCCACAACAGCCTAGTTCCGTAGCCTTCTACAACAGCCTAGTGCCATAGCCTTCTACAACAGCCTAGTGGCATAGCCTTCAACAACAGCCTAATGCTATAGCCTTCTACAACAGCCTAGTGCCATAGCCTTCTACAACAGCCTAATGCCATAGCCTTCTACAACAGCCTAGTTCCGTAGCCTTCTATAACAGTCTAGTGCCATAGTCTTCTACAACAGCCTAATGCCATAGCCTTCTACAACAGCCTAGTTCCGTAGCCTTCTACAACAGTCTAGTGCCAGAGCCTTCTACAAAAGCCTAGTGCTATAGCCTTCTACATTAGCCTAATGCTATAGCCTTCTACAAAAGCCTAATGCCATAGCCTTCTACAACAGCCTAATGCCATAGCCTTCTACAACAGCCTAGTGCCATAGCCTTCTACAACAACCTAGTTCCATAGCCTTCTACAACAGCCTAGTTCCATAGCCTTCTACAACAGCCTAGTGCTATAGCCTTCCACAACAGCCTAGTGCCATAGCCTTCTACAACAGCCTAGTGCTATAGCCTTCTACAACAGCCTAGTGCCATAGCCTTCTACAACAGACTAGTTTTATAGCTTTCTACAACAGCCTAGTGCCATAGCCTTCTACAACAGCCTAATGCTATAGCCTCCTATAACAGCCTAGTGCCATAGCCTTCTACAACAGCCTAGTGCCATAGCCTTCTACAACAGCCTAGTGCCATAGACTTCTACAACAACCTAATGCCATAGCCTTCTACAACAGCCTAGTGCCATAGCCTTCTACAACAGCCTAGTTCCATAGCCTTCTACAACAGCCTAGTGCCATAGCCTTTTACAACAGCCTAATGCCATAGCCTTCTACAACAGCCTAGTGCCATAGCCTTCTATAACAGCCTAGTTCCATAGCCTTCTACAACAGTCTAATGCCATTGCCTTCTAAAACAGCCTAGTGCCATAGCCTTCTACAACAGTCTAATGCCATAGCCTTCTACAACAGCCTAGTGCCATAGCCATCTACAACAGCATAGTGTTATAGCCTTCTACAACAGCCTAGTGCCATAGCCTTCTACAACAGCCTAGTGCCATAGCCTTCTACAACAGCCTAGTGCCATTGCCTTCTACAACAGCCTAATGCCATAGCCTTCTACAACAGCCTAGTTTCATAGCCTTCTACAACAGCCTAATGCTATAGCCTTCTACAACAGCCTAGTGCCATAGCCTTCTACAACAGCCTAGTGCCATAGCCTTCTACAACAGCCTAGTGCCATAGCCTTCTAGAAGAGCCTAGTGCCATAGCCTTCTACAACAGCCTAGTGCCATAGCCTTCTACAACAGCCTAGTGCCATAGCCTTCTACAACAACCTAATACTATAGCCTTCTACAACAGCCTAGTATCATAGCCTTCTACAACATTCCAGTGCCATAGCCTTCTACAACAGCCTAGTGCCATAGCCTTCTAGAACAGCCTAGTGCCATAGCCTTCTACAACAGCCTAGTGCCATAGCCTTCTACAACAGCCTAGTGCCATAGCCTTCTACAATAGCCTAGTCCTATCGCCTTCTACAACAGCCTAGTGCCATAGACTTCTACAACAGCCTAATGCCATAGCCTTCTACAACAGCCTAATGCTATAGCCTTCTAAAACAGCCTAGTCCCATAGCCTTCTACAACAGCCTAGTGCCATAGTAATATTTATATGTATAAATCACAAAAAAAAATCTGAATCTAAATATAATAATAATAATAATAATAATAATAATAATAATAATAATAATAAACGGTTTACTTTTATTTTTTACTTTATAGTTGCAGCCGGTTAGGCAGAAAATCCACAGACAAATTTACACAAAGTCAAATTTTACACAAGTATCCCATGAATTTCCCCCCCCCATTTTCTATGCTACTCGGGGTGACATCCACCCCTAGGCTACCGTGAGGTGCCGACAACCGCTTAACAGCGACCGATCAGTGATAAGGGTCACTGCCGTATATTTTTATTTATGGGAGATTTGTTTTCTCCCCCCTGAAAGCGGGTCACAAACCCCGTCTGAGATCAGGTACCTCATTACTGTTTGGTGAACAGGGACCACACACTTATAAGAGACTTGGTCCATATGTCTCCTACCCGGCGCGGGGATCGAGCCCGCGTGTGTGCGTTTGCGTGTGCGTGGGAGTGTATGGTGTGTGTGTGTGTGTGTGTGTGTGTGTGTGTGTGTGTGTGTGTGTGTGTGTGTGTGCACGCGCGTGCGTGTGTATATATGCGTGTGGATGTGTGTGTGTGGGTGCGTGTGCATGTGTGTGTGTGTGTGTGTGTGTGTGTGTGTCTGTGTGTGTGTGTGTGTGTGTGTGTGTGTGTGTGTGTGTGTGTGTGTGTGCGTGTGCGCATATGTGTGTGTGTGTGTGTGTGTGTGTGTGTGTGTGTGTGTGTGTGTGTGTGTGTGTGTGTGTGTGTGTGCGTATGTCTGCGTGTGCGTGTGTGTGTGTGTGTGTATGTGTGTGTGTGTGTGTGTGTGTGTGTGTGTGTGTGTGTGTGTGTGTGTGTGTGTGTGTGTGTGTGTGTGTGTGTGTGTGTGCGTATGTCTGCGTGTGCATGTGTGTATGTGTGTGTGTGTGTGTGTGTGTGTGTGTGTGTGTGTGTGTGTGTGTGTGTGTGTGTGTGTGTGTGTGTGTGTGTGTGTTTGTGTGTGTGTGTGTGTGTGTGTGTGTATGTGTGTGTGTGTGTGTGTGTGTGTGTGTGTGTGTGTGTGTGTGTGTGTGTGTGTGTGTGTGTGTGTGTGTGTGTGTGTGTGTGTGTGTGTGTATGCGTATGTCTGCGTGTGCATGTGTGTATGTGTGTGTGTGTGTGTGTGTGTGTGTGTGTGTGTGTGTGTGTGTGTGTGTGTGTGTGTATGTGTGTGTGTGTGTGTGTGTGTGTGTGTGTGTGTGTGTGTGTGTGTGTGTGTGTGTGTGTGTGTGTGTGTGTGTGTGTGTGTGTGAATGACCTGCGTATTATCTATCAGCGTGAACTTCCGAGTGACCACGCTCCACTTGCTCTAATAATGTTAGTCGACACAACCAGTCTGAAAGAACTTGAATGTCGAGCTGAGTGGCTGGGGGATCATGGTGTTCTCCACAGTCAAATCCCTACAAACAGAATGGTAAGACCTGTGAAAATAAAACACGTAGACTTGGAGATGTTAAAACAAAGATTAGAAGAATGTGAGATCCCGAACGGAAGCGAGAGCGTTGATGTGAGTGCGAACCGAATAACCGTAGCTTTGTACGAGTTTGTGAGAAAAGCAGTGTAAGCAACAAAATAGCGGAGCAGGGAGTGGAAATGAGACACAAAGTAGATGGGAGAGAATGGTGATTAATAAAGAAGATGCAGAAATTTGGAGAGCTGTAAATTGGGCGAATGAACTTAAACCTGATGAAAACCTTGTTAAACCATCTGATAATGAATTCAAAGAGTACATAGAGAGTACCCAGAATTTACATGATATACCAGTGTTTTTGGAGGAACTGAACACTCGAATCACTATACCGGTGTTAGATGACCCAATAAGAGTTTTAGAGACAGTATGTGAAGCCAGAAATATGAAAGCAAATAAAGCCTGCAGTCCAGATGGTCTTACCCTGGGATTTTCAAGATGTTACCTGGCCCCTGGTTACTTGTTCTCACAACAATATTTAACAGTATTATTAGCGGAGGCATTTACCCCGCCACTTGGACACGTGATAAGATGTTCACTATTTATAAAAAAAAAAAAAAAGGTGACAGAGCGAACCCGAAAAACTACAGAGGTATGAGTGTCATCAATAGCTGTGTAAAACTATATGATATGATTTCATGTTCAAGATTGAAACAATGGTTCAAGCCATATAGAGAACAAGCCGGGGCTCTGGAGAAGCGAGGATGTACAGAGCATATTGTGACTCTTCGCATCCTGTGTGATTTGGCAAAGAGAAAAAAGTATAAGCTTTATATTTCTTTTGTAGATTTTTCTCAGGCGTATGACCTTGTGCCTCATCAGGTATTATTCCGTGTACTAAAACGTTTGAGGTGCGGCGCGGTGATGATGGCGGCGCTGGTATCCATGTACACCATGACTGAGAATGTGGTGGGCACAGCGGTGGTGGCGGTGACGCTCGGTGTGCGCCAGGGCTCGCCCGCCTCATGCTTATTATTTATAATCTTCCTCAACGATCTTATTAAGATGTCAAAGGAAGGGGCGGGAGTAGATGGCTTTGTATCATGGCTTCACGTTCACGTTCAAAGTTCTTTGTAATAAATGGAAGTGAGATGGAGAAGGAGTCCCTCTGAGTAGATGACTTAATTGTAGAGTGATGTGATAAATATGTTTATCTAGGATCACCTTTTACTGCTGATGGCTCCGTATCGTCTGTTGTCCGAGCACACGCAATGTCAAAGATTCCACACGTTCTTAAATTTGTATCTTTAATGAAAAAAATTTGTGACATTCCCTTCTTTGTTAAAAGACGTGTGTTAGACGCCGCACTCATGTCAGCCTTGCTGTATGGCTGTGAGTCCTGGCTGACTGCTGACCTTAAACCAATTACGAGCCTATATAACCGGTGTATTAAAGAGCTCCTGTGTGTCAGAAGGTTCATTTGTAATGAGATCTGTTATACATAGGCTGGGTACCCATCTCTTCGACGAATTGTAA
>JAXIVD010003026.1:12500-50715 GCA_036785275.1 Cancer borealis
AGTAAATGGCCATCCAATTCCAGCTATGGGTAAAATAGCGGGTTAGCAGGGAATTACTCCCTCAGAATCTCTATGTTTTTGCCCTTTGCTAGAAGTCAACTAAGCACCAGATGTACCTAGTTGGGATTGGACTTGCAACCCTTCCTCGCAAAAGCAATCCTCCACTGCGAAAAATATCCCATTCGAGTTAACCTTATTTTGCTTCATCGTAAGCGTCACCAACACCGGAGTGCATTGCTGAGCCTCGACCCGGAAAAAACTATTTTCATGATCATGGTGTTTCATGTGCTAGATAAATATTTAAAAATAGCTAAAAGATTAAGAAATGTGTGTATAATGTACCTGCCGCCAAACTAACTCTGAAATTACCAACGAACACCATTGACAGGCTCTAGATAACCCAAGTGTCACCTACATGGGGAATACAATATACAAATCAACACAAATACACAATCAACCAACTAGTCAACCAACAGGCAGCAAGATAAGTAAAAATACGTTTTATTATTTTAGATATAATGTTTTGTTTATCCCGCAATTTTTTTTTTCCTTCATTTGCATGTTTATGTCTCTGATCTGAATTGTTCTCTGTTTATGGTATCATGTAACCATGTACAACTAGTTGCATGGTCGGGCTGTCGGCGACTAAACCAGCTCTTCCACTAGAATACAAGAGAGGAGGGTGTGTTGGACATAAATGTTTTACTCATTTCAAAGAAGAAATAGTGACGTTGCATCTGCTAAAGAAATTTTCATTTTATGTTTCAAGGTAAGTGTATACAGTAGATGGACTCCAATCAAGACTAAGTTCTTCTCTGTGACAGAAGGTGAACATTTTGAAAAAATAAGAAATGTATTGTTTGAATATAGACTCCAATACAAAGTAAGTCCTTCTCTGCGACAGAAGGTGAACACATTTATACACAATAACAAATGTATGTTTTGTATATAACTTCCAATACAGAGTAAATCCTTATCAATGAGAGAAGGTGAACACATTCATACGTAAAAAGAAATGAATTTTTTATTATATAAACTATACAGAGTAAGTCCTGCTCTATAACAGAAAATAAATTGCGCGAATGTAATTCCTCACTAGCAAAAATATCGTACTTGAGTTAATAGCAGAGGTCACCAACACTGGATTGAAATGGTGAGCATTGGCCTTGGAAAACTGCGTTCATGATCACGAACATAATTAAAAGGCTGTAGATAGCCCATGTGTCACCTTGATGGGGACATGATAGGCAACCAACCAACCAACTAACAGGCAGTAAGGTAAATAGAGGTGCGTATTATTTTTTTAACATATTTTTTTATTTTTTCCGAAATGAAAATTTCTATTGCAGATTGATGTGTCTGGTCAGAGTTGTTCTCTGCTACTGGTAACCCAGTACAACCAGCCGCATGGTCGTACTGTCGGCGACTAAATCGGCCCCACCACTGGAATACCAGTGAGGAGGGTGTGATTGACATCCAGATAGATTAAAATAAGACTATACAAAGGCCAGATGAACTCGCCGTGATGAGTAAATGGCCATCCAATTCCAGCTATGGGTAAAATAGCGGGTTAGCAGGGAATTACTCCCTCAGAATCTATATGTTTTTGCCCTTTGCTAGAAGTCAACTAAGCACCAGATGTACCTAGTTGGGATTGGACTTGCAACCCTTCCTCGCAAACGCAATCCTCACTACGAAAAGTATCCCATTCGAGTTAACCTTATTTTGCTTCATCGTAAGCGTCACCAACACCGGAATGCATTGCTGAGCCTCGACCCGGAAAAACTTCTTTCATGATCATGGTGTTTCATGTGCTAGATAAGTATTTAAAAATAACTAAAAGATTAAGAAATGTGTGTATAATGTACCTGCCGCCAAACTAAATCTGAAATTACCAACGAACCCCATTGACAGGCTCTAGATAACCCAAGTGTCACCTACATGGGGACAAAATACACAATCAACCAACTAATCAACCAACAGGCAGCAAGATAAGTAAAAATACGTTTTATTATTTTAGATATAATGTTTTGTTTATCCCAAAAAAAATTTTTTCCTTCATTTGCATGTTTATGTCTCTGATCTGAATTGTTCTCTGTTTATGGTACCATGTAACCATGTACAACTAGTCGCATGGTCGGGCTGTCGGCGACTAAACCAGCTCTTCCACTAGAATACAAGAGAGGAGGGTGTGTTGGACATCAATGTTTTACTCATTTCAAAGAAGAAATAGTGACGTTGCATCTGCTAAAGAAATTTTCATTGTATGTTTCAAGGTAAGTGTATACAGTAGATGGACTCCAATCAAGATTGAGTTCTTCTCTGTGACAGAAGGTGAACATTTTGAAAAAATAAGAAATGTATTGTTTGAATATAGACTCCAATACAAAGTAAGTCCTTCTCTGCGACAGAAGGTGAACACATTTATACACAATAAGAAATGTATGTTTTGTATATAACTTCCAATACAGAGTAAGTCCTTCTGAATGAGAGAAGGTGAACACATTCATACATAACAAGAAATGAATTTTTTATTATATAAACTATACAGAGTAAGTCCTGCTCTATAACAGAAAATAAATTGCGAGAATGTAATTTCTCACCAGCAAAAATATCGCACTCAATTTAATCGCAGAGGTCACCAACACTGGATTGAAATGGTGAGCATTGGCCTTTGAAAACTGCGTTCATAATCACAAACATAATTAAAGGGCTCTAGATAGCCCATGTGTCACCTTGATGGGAAATTGATAGGCAACCAACCAACAGGCAGTAAGGTAAATAGAGGTGCGTATTATTTTTTTTACATATATTTTTTTATTTTTCCCGAAATAAAAATTTCCATTGCAGATTTATGTGTCTGGTCATAAATGTTCTCTACTACTGGTACCATGTAACCCAGTACAACCAGCCGCATGGTCGTACTGTCGGCGACTAAATCGGCCCCACCACTGGAATACCAGTGAGGAGGGTGTGATTGACATCCAGATGGATTAAAATAAGACTATACAAAGGGCAGATGAACTCACCGTGATGAGTAAATGGCCATCCAATTCCAGCTATGGGTAAAATAGCGGGTTAGCAGGGAATTACTCCCTCAGAATCTCTATGTTTTTGCCCTTTGCTAGAAGTCAACTAAGCACCAGATGTACCTAGTTGGGATTGGACTTGCAACCCTTCCTCGCAAACGCAATCCTCACTAAGAAAATTATCCCATTCGAGTTAACCTTATTTTGCTTCATCGTAAGCGTCACCAACACCGGAGTGCATTGCTGAGCCTCGACCCGGAAAAAACTTCTTTCATGATCATGGTGTTTCATGTGCTAGATAAGTATTTAAAAATAGCTAAAAGATTAAGAAATGTGTGTATAATGTACCTGCCGCCAAACTAACTCTGAAATTACTAACGAACACCATTGACAGGCTCTAGATAACCCAAATGTCACCTACATGGGGACAAAATACACAATCAACCAACTAGTCAACCAACAGCAGACAAGATAAGTAAAAATACGTTTTATTATTTTAGATATAATGTTTTGTTTATCCTGAAAAAAAAATTTTCCTTCATTTCCATGTTTATGTTTCTGATCTGAATTGTTCTCTGTTTATGGTACCATGTAACCATGTATAACTAGTTGCATGGTCGGGCTGTCGGCGACTAAACCAGCTCTTCCACTAGAATACAAGAGAGGAGGGTGTGTTGGATATCAATGTTTTACTCATTTCAAAGAAGAAATAGTGACGTTGCATCTGCTAAAGAAATTTTCATTGTATGTTTCAAGGTAAGTGTATACAGTAGATGGATTTCAATCAAGATTAAGTTCTTCTCTGTGACAGAAGGTTAACATTTTGAAAAAATAAGAAATGTATTGTTTGAATATAGACTCCAATACAAGGTAAGTCCTTCTCTGCGACAGAAGGTGAACACAATTATACACAATAAGAAATGTATGTTTTGTATATAACTTCCAATACAGAGTAAGTCCTTCTCAATGAGTGAAGGTGAACACATTCATACATAACAAGAAATGAATTTTTTATTATATAAACTATACAGAGTAAGGCCTGCTCTATAACAGAAAATAAATTGCGAGAATGTAATTCCTCACTAGCAAAAATATCGCACTCAAGTTAATCGCAGAGGTCACCAACACTGGATTGAAATGGTGAGCATTGGCCTTTGAAAACTGCGTTCATGATCACGAACATAATTAAAGAGCTGTAGATAGCCCATGTGTCATCTTGATGGGGAATTGATAGGCAACCAACCAACAGGCAGTAAGGTAAATAGAGGTGCGTATTATTTTTTTTCCATATATTTTTTTATTTTTTTCCCGAAATAAAAATTTCCATTGCAGATTTATGTGTCTGGTCAGAATTGTTCTCTGCTACTGGTACCATGTAACCCAGTACAACCAGCCGCATGGTCGTACTGTCGGCGACTAAATCGGCCCCACCACTGGAATACCAGTGAGGAGGGTGTGATTGACATCCAGATGGATTAAAATAAGACTATACAAAGGGCAGATGAACTCACGGTGATGAGTAAATGGTCATCCAATTCCAGCTATGGGTAAAATAGCGGGTTAGCAGGGAATTACTCTCTCAGAATCTCTATGTTTTTGCCCTTTGCTAGAAGTCAACTAAGCACCAGATGTACCTAGTTGGGATTGGACTTGCAACCCTTCCTCGCAAACGCAATCCTCCACTACGAAAAGTATCCCATTCGAGTTAACCTTAATTTGCTTCATCGTAAGCGTCATCAACACCGGAGTGCATTGCTGAGCCTCAACCCGGGAAAACTATTTTCATGATCATGGTGTTTCATGTGCTAGATAAGTATTTAAAAATAGCTAAAAGATTAAGAAATGTGTGTACAATGTACCTGCCGCCAAACTAACTCTGAAATTACCAACGAACACCATTGACAGGCTCTAGATAACCCAAGTGTCACCTACATGGGGACAAAATACACAATCAACCAACTAATTAACCAACAGGCAGACAGATAAGTAATAATACGTTTAATTATTTTAGATATAATGTTTTGTTTATCCCGAAAAATTTTTTCCTTCATTTGCATGTTTATGTCTCTGATCTGAATTGTTCTCTGTTTATGGTACCATGTAACCATGTACAACTAGTCGCATGGTCGGGCTGTCGGCGACTGAAGCAGCTCTTCCACTAGAATACAAGAGAGGAGGGTCTGTTGGACATCAATGTTTTACTCATTTCAAAGAAGAAATAGTGACGTTGCATCTGCTAAAGAAATTTTCATTGTATGTTTCAAGGTAAGTGTATACAGTAGATGGACTCCAATCAAGATTAAGTTCTTCTCTGTGACAGAAGGTGAACATTTGGAAAAAATAAGAAATGTATTGTTTGAATATAGACTCCAATACAAAGTAAGTCCTTCTCTGCGACAGAAGGTGAACACATTTATACATAATAAGAAATGTATGTTTTGTAAATAATTTCCAATACAGAGTAAGTTCTTGTCAATGAAAGAAGGTGAACACATTCATACATAACAAGAAATGAATTTTTTTTATTATATAAACTATACAGAGTAAGTCCTGCTCTATAACAGAAAATAAATTGCGAGAATGTAATTCCTGACTAGCAAAAATATCGCACTAGAGTTAATCGCAGAGGTCACTAACACTGGATTGAAATGGTGAGCATTGGCCTTGGAAAACTGCGTTCATGATCACAAACATAATTAAAGAGCTGTAGATAGCCCATGTGTCACCTTGATGGGGACATGATAGGCAACCAACCAACCAACCAACAGGCAGTAAGGTAAATAGAGGTGCGTATTATTTTTTTTTACATATTTTTTTTTTTTTCCCGAAATAAAAATTTCCATTGCAGATTGATGTGTCTGGTCAGAGTTGTTCTCTGCTACTGATACCATGTAACCAAGTACAACCAGCCGCATGGTCGTACTGTCAGCGACTAAATCGGTCCCACCACTGGAATACCAGTGAGGAGGGTGTGATTGACATCCAGATAGATTAAAATAAGACTATACAAAGGCCAGATGAACTCACCGTGATGAGTAAATGGCCATCCATATCCAGCTATGGATAAAATAGCGGGTTAGCAGGGAATTACTCCCTCAGAATCTCTATGTTTTTGCCCTTTGCTAGAAGTCAACTAAGCACCAGATGTACCTAGTTGGGATTGGACTTGCAACCCTTCCTCGCAAACGCAATCCTCCACTACGAAAAGTATCCCATTCGAGTTAACCTTATTTTGCTTCATCGTAACCGTCACCAACACCAGAGTGCATTGCTGAGCCTCGACCCGGAAAAACTACTTTCATGATCATGGAGTTTCATGTGCTAGATAAGTATTTAAAAATAGCTAAATGATTAAGAAATGTGTGTATAATGTACCTGCCGCGAAACTAACTCTGTAATTACCAATGAACACCATTGACAGGCTCTAGATAACCCAAATGTCACCTACATGGGGACAAAATACACAATCAACCAACTAATCAACCAACAGGCAGCAAGATAAGTAAAAATACGTTTTATTATTTTAGATATAATGTTTTGTTTATCCTGAAACATTATTTTTCCTTCATTTGCATGTTTATGTCGCTGATCTGAATTGTTCTCTGTTTATTTTACCATGTAGCCATGTACAACTAGTCACATGGTCGGGCTGTCGGCGACTAAACCAGCTCTTCCACTAGAATACAAGAGAGGAGGGTGTGTTGGACATCAATGTTTTACTCATTTCAAAGAAGAAATAGTGACGTTGCATCAGCTAAAGAAATTTTCATTGTATGTTTCAACGTAAGTGTATACAGTAGATGGACTCCAATCAAGATTAAGTTCTTCTCTGTGACAGAAGGTGAACATTTTGAAAAAATAAGAAATGTATTGTTTGAATATAGACTCCAATACAAAGTAAGTCCTTCTCTGCGACAGAAGGTGAACACATTTATACACAATAAGAAATGTATGTTTTGTATATAACTTCCAATACAGAGTAAGTCCTTCTGAATGAGAGAAGGTGAACACATTCATACATAACAAGAAATTAATTTTTTATTATATAAACTATACAGAGTAAGTCCTGCTCTATAACAGAAAATAAATTGCGAGAATGTAGTTTCTCACTAGCAAAAATATCGCACTCAAGTTAATCGCAGAGGTCACCAACACTGGATTGAAATGGTGAGCATTGGCCTTTGAAAACTGCGTTCATAATCACAAACATAATTAAAGGGCTCTAGATAGCCCATGTGTCACCTTGATGGGGAATTAATAGTCAACCAACCAACAGGCAGTAAGGTAAATAGAGGTGCGTAATATTTTTTTTACATATATTTTTTTTTTTTTCCCGAAATAAAAATTTCCATTGCAGATTTATGTGTCTGGTCAGAATTGTTCTCTGCTACTGGTACCATGTAACCCAGTACAACCAGCCGCATGGTCGTACTGTCGGCGACTAAATCGGCTCCACCACTGGAATACCAGTGAGGAGGGTGTGATTGACATCCAGATGGATTAAAATAAGACTATACAAAGGGCAGATGAACTCAGGGTGATGAGTAAATGGGCATCCAATTCCAGCTATGGGTAAAATAGCGGGTTAGCAGGGAATTACTCCCTCAGAATCTCTATGTTTTTGCCCTTTGCTAGAAGTCAACTAAGCACCAGATGTACCTAGTTGGGATTGGACTTGCAACCCTTCCTCGCAAACGCGATTCTCACTACGAAAATTATCCCATTCGAGTTAACCTTATTTTGCTTCATCGTAAGCGTCACCAACACCGGAGTGCATTGCTGAGCCTCGACCCGGAAATACTTTTTTCATGATCATAGTGTTTCATGTGCTAGATAAGTATTTAAAAATAGCTAAAAGATTAAGAAATGTGTGTATAATGTACCTGCCGCCAAACTAACTCTAAAATTACCAACGAACACCATTGACAGGCTCTAGATAACCCAAATGTCACCTACATGGGGACAAAATACACAATCAACCAACTAGTCAACCAACAGGCAGACAAGATAAGTAAAAATACGTGTTATTATTTAAGATATAATGTTTTGTTTATCACGAAAAAAAATTTTTCCTTCATTTGCATGTTTATGTTTCTGATCTGAATTGTTCTCTGTTTATGGTACCATGTAACCATGTATAACTAGTCGCATGGTCGGGCTGTCGGCGACTAAACCAGCTCTTCCACTAGAATACAAGAGAGGAGGGTGTGTTGGATATCAATGTTTTAATAATTTCAAAGAAGAAATAGTGACGTTGCATCTGCTAAAGAAATTTTCATTGTATGTTTCAAGGTAAGTTTATACAGTAGATGGACTCCAATCAAGATTAAGTTCTTCTCTGTGACAGAAGGTGAATATTTTGAAAAAATAAGAAATGTATTGTTTGGATATAGACTCCAATACAAAGTAAGTCCTTCTCTGCGACAGAAGGTGAACACATTTATACACAATAAGAAATGTATGTTTTGTATATAACTTCCAATACAGAGTAAGTCCTTCTCAATGAAAGAAGGTGAACACATTCATACATAACAAGAAATGAATTTTTTTATTATATAAATTATACAGAGCAAGTCCTGCTCCATAACAGAAAATAAATTGCGAGAATGTAATTCCTGACTAGCAAAAATATCGCACTAGAGTTAATCGCAGAGGTCACCAACAGTGGATTGAAATGGTGAGCATTGGCCTTGGAAAACTGCGTTCATGATCACGAACATAATTAAAGAGCTGTAGATAGCCCATGTGTCAGCTTGATGTGTTGCCTTGATAGGCAACCAACCAACCAACCAACAGGCAGTAAGGTAAATAGAGGTGCGTATTATTTTTTTAACATATTTTTTTATTTTTCCCGAAATAAAAATTTCCATTGCAGATTGATGTGTCTGGTCAGAGTTGTTCTCTGCTATGGTACCATGTAACCCAGTACAACCAGCCGCATGGTCGTACTGTCAGCGACTAAATCGGTCCCACCACTGGAATACCAGTGAGGAGGGTGTGATTGACATCCAGATAGATTAAAATAAGACTATACAAAGGCCAGATTAACTCACCGTGATGAGTAAATGGCCATCCAATTCCAGCTATGGGTAAAATAGCGGGTTAGCAGGGAATTACTCCCTCAGAATCTCTATGTTTTTGCCCTTTGCTAGAAGTCAACTAAGCACCAGATGTACCTAGTTGGGATTGGACTTGCAACCCTTCCTCGCAAACGCGATCCTCACTACGAAAATTGTCCCATTCGAGTTAACCTTATTTTGCTTCATCGTAAGCGTCACCAACACCGGAGTGCATTGCTGAGCCTCGACCCGGAAAAACTACTTTCATGATCATGGTGTTTCATGTGCTAGATAAGTATTTAAAAATAGCTAAAAGATTAAGAAATGTGTGTATAATGTACCTGCCGCCAAACTAACTCTGAAATTACCAACGAACACCATTGACAGGCTCTAGATAACCCTAATGTCACCTACATGGGGACAAAATACACAATCAACCAACTAGTCAACCAACAGACAGCAAGATAAGTAAAAATACGTTTTATTATTTTAGATATAATGTTTTGTTTATCCCGAAATTTTTTTTTTCCTTCATTTGCATGTTTTTGTCTCTGATCTGAATTGTTCTCTGTTTATGGTACCATGTAATCCTGTACAACTAGTCGTATGGTCGGGCTGTTGGCGACTAAACCAGCTCTTCCACTAGAATACAAGAGAGGAGGGTCTGTTGGACATCAATGTTTTACTCATTTCAAAGAAGAAATAGTGACGTTGCATCTGCTAAAAAAAATTTCATTGTATGTTTCAAGGTAAGTGTATACAGTAGATGGACTCCAATCAAGATTAAGTTCTTCTCTGTGACAGAAGGTGAACATTTAAAAAAAATAAGAAATGTATTGTTTGAATATAGACTCCAATACAAAGTAAGTCCTTCTCTGCGACAGAAGGTGAACACATTTATACACAATAAGATATGTATGTTTTGTATATAACTTCCAATACAGAGTAAGTCCTTCTCAATGAAAGAAGGTGAACACATTCATACATAACAAGAAATACATTTTTTTTATTATATAAACTATACAGAGTAAGTCCTGCTCTATAACAGAAAATAAATTGCGAGAATGTAATTCCTGAATAGCAAAAATATCGCACTAGAGTTAATCGCAGAGGTCACCAACACTGGATTGAAATGGTGAGCATTGGCCTTGGAAAACTGCGTTCATGATCACGAACATAATTAAAGAGCTGTAGATAGCCCATGTGTCACCTTGATAGGGACATGATAGGCAACCAACCAACCAACCAACAGGCAGTAAGGTAAATAGAGGTGCGTATTATTTTTTTAACATATTTTTTTATTTTTCCCGAAATAAAAATTTCCATTGCAGATTGATGTGTCTGGTCAGAGTTGTTCTCTGCTACTGGTACCATATAACCCAGTACAACCAGCCGCATGGTCGTACTGTCAGCGACTAAATCGGTCCCACCACTGGAATACCAGTGAGGAGGATGTGATTGACATCCAAATAGATTAAAATAAGACTATACAAAGGCCAGATGAACTCACCGTGATGAGTAAATGGCCATCCAATTCCAGCTATGGGTAAAATAGCGGGTTAGCAGGGAATTACTCCCTCAGAATCTCTATGTTTTTGCCCTTTGCTAGAAGTCAACTAAGCACCAGATGTACCTAGTTGGGATTGGACTTGCAACCCTACCTCGCAAACGCAATCCTCCACTACGAAAAGTATCCCATTCGAGTTAACCTTATTTTGCTTCATCGTAAGCGTCACCAACACCGGAGTGCATTGCTGAGCCTCGACCCGGAAAAACTACTTTCATGATCATAGTGTTTCATGTGCTAGATAAGTATTTAAAAATAGCTAAAAGATTAAGAAATGTGTGTATAATGTACCTGCCGCCTAACTAACTCTGAAATTACCAACGAATACCATTGACAGGCTCTAGATAACCCAAGTATCACCTACATGGGGACAGAATACACAATCAACCAACTAATCAACCAACAGGCAGCAAGATAAGTAAAAATACGTTTTATTATTTTAGATATAAAGTAAGAGTAAGTAAAGTAGAGTAAGTCCTACTCTATAACAGAAAGTAAATTGCGAGAGTGTAATTCCTCACTAGCAAAAATATCGCAGTAGAGATATTCCCAGAGGTCACCAACACTGGATTGAAATGGTGAGCATTGGCCTTGGAAAACTGCGTTCATGATCACGAACATAATTAAAGGGCTGTAGATAGCCCATGTGTCACCTTGATGGGGACATGATAGGCAACCAACCAACAAACCAACAGGCAGTAAGGTAAATAGAGGTGCGTATTATTTTTTTTTTAACATTTTTTTATTTTTCCCGAAATAAAAATTTCCATTGCAGATTGATGTGTCTGGTTAGAGTTGTTCTCTGCTACTGGTACCATGTAACCCAGTACAACCAGCCGCATGGTCGTACTGTCGGCGACTAAATCGGCCCCAACACTGGAATACCAGTGAGGAGGGTGTGATTGACATCCAGATAGATTAAAATAAGACTATACAAAGGCCAGATGAGCTCACCGTGATGAGTAAATGGCCATCCAATTCCAGCTATGGGTAAAATAGCGGGTAAGCAGGGAATTACTCCCTCAGAATCTTTATGTTTTTGCCCTTTGCTAGAAGTCAACTAAGCACCAGATGTTCCTAGTTGGGATTGGACTTGCAACCCTTCCTCGCAAACGCAATCCTCACTACGAAAAGTATCCCATTCGAGTTAACCTTATTTTGCTTCATCGTAAGCGTCACCAACACCGGAATGCATTGCTGAGCCTCGACCCGGAAAAACTACTTTCGTGATCATGGTGTTTCATGTGCTAGATAAGTATTTAAAAATAACTAAAAGATTAAGAAATGTGTGTATAATGTACCTGCCGCCAAACTAACTCTGAAATTACCAACGAACACCATTGACAGGCTCTAGATAACCCAAGTGTCACCTACATGGGGATAAAATACACAATCAACCAACTAATCAACCAACAGGCAGCAAGATAAGTAAGAATACGTTTTATTATTTTAGATATAATGTTTTGTTTATCCCAAAAATTTTTTTTTCCTTCATTTGCATGTTTATGTCTCTGATCTGAATTGTTCTCTGTTAATGGTACCATGTAACCATGTACAACTAGTCGCATGGTCGGGCTGTCGGCGACTAAACCAGCTCTTCCACTAGAATACAAGAGAGGAGGGTGTGTTGGACATCAATGTTTTACTCATTTCAAAGAAGAAATAGTGACGTTGCATCTGCTAAAGAAATTTTCATTGTATATTTCAAGGTAAGTGTATACAGTAGATGGACTCCAATCAAGATTAAGTTCTTCTCTGTGACAGAAGGTGAACATTTTGAAAAAATAAGAAATGTGTTGTTTGAATATAGACTCCAATACAAAGTAAGTCCTTCTCTGCGACAGAAGGTGAACACATTTATACACAATAAGAAATGTATGTTTTGTATATAACTTCCAATACAGAGTAAGTCCTTCTCAATGAGAGAAGGTGAACACATTCATACATAACAAGAAATGAATTTTTTATTATATAAACTATACAGAGTAAGTCCTGCTCTATAACAGAAAATAAATTGCGAGAATGTAATTTCTCACTAGCAAAAATATCGCACTCAAGTTAATCGCAGAGGTCACCAACACTGGATTGAAATGGTGAGCATTGGCCTTTGAAAACTGCGTTCATAATCACAAACATAATTAAAGGGCTCTAGATAGCCCATGTGTCACCTTGATGGGGAATTGATAGGCAACCAACCAACAGGCAGTAAGGTAAATAGAGGTGCGTATTATTTTTTTTACATATATTTTTTTATTTTTCCCGAAATAAAAATTTCCATTGCAGATTTATGTGTCTGGTCAGAATTGTTCTCTGCTACTGGTACCATGTAACCCAGTACAACCAGCCGCATGGTCGTACTGTCGGCGACTAAATCGGCTCCACCACTGGAATACCAGTGAGGAGGGTGTGATTGACATCCAGATGGATTAAAATAAGACTATACAAAGGGCAGATGAACTCAGGGTGATGAGTAAATGGGCATCCAATTCCAGCTATGGGTAAAATAGCGGGTTAGCAGGGAATTACTCCCTCAGAATCTCTATGTTTTTGCCCTTTGCTAGAAGTCAACTAAGCACCAGATGTACCTAATTGGGATTGGACTTCCAACCCTTCCTCGCAAACGCAATCCTAACTACGAAAATTATCCCATTCGAGTTAACCTTATTTTGCTTCATCGTAAGCGTCACTAACACCGGAGTGCAATGCTGAGCCTCGACCCGGAAAAACTTCTTTCATGATCATGGTGTTTCATGTGCTAGATAAGTATTTAAAAATAGCTAAAAGATTAAGAAATGTGTGTATAATGTACCTGCCGCCAAACTAACTCTGAAATTACCAACGAACACCATTGACAGGCTCTAGATAACCAGTGTGTCACCTACATGGAGACAAAATACACAATCAACCAACTAGTCAACCAACAGTCAGCAGGATAAGTAAAAATACGTTTTATTATTTTAGATATAATGTTTTGTTTATCCCGAAAATGTTTCATTCCTTCATTTGCATGTTTATGTCTCTGATCTGAATTGTTCTCTGTTTATGGTACCATGTAACCATGTACAACTAGTCGCATGGTTGGGCTGTCGGCGACTAAACCAGCTCTTCCACTAGAATACAAGAGAGGAGGGTGTGTTGGACATCAATGTTTTACTCATTTCAAAGAAGAAATAGTGACGTTGCATCTGCTAAAGAAATTTTCATTGTATGTTTCAAGGTAAGTGTATACAGTAGATGGACTCCAATCAAGATTAAGTTCTTCTCTGTGACAGAAGGTGAACATTTTGAAAAAATAAGAAATGTATTGTTTGAATATAGACTCCAATACAAAGTAAGTCCTTCTCTGCGACAGAAGGTGAACACATTTATACACAATAAGAAATGTATGTTTTGTATATAACTTCCAATACAGAGTAAGTCCTTCTCAATGAAAGAAGGTGAACACATTCATACATAACAAGAAATGAATGTGTTTAATATATAAACTATACAGAGTAAGTCCTGCTCTATAACAGAAAATAAATTGCGAGAATGTAATTCCTGACTAGCAAAAATATCGCACTAGAGTTAATCGCAGAGGTCACCAACACTGGATTGAAATGGTGAGCATTGGCCTTGGAAAACTGCGTTCATGATCACGAACATAATTAAAGAGCTGTAGATAGTCCATGTGTCACCTTGATGGGGACATGATAGGCAACAAACCAACCAACCAACAGGCAGTAAGGTAAATAGAGGTGCGTATTATTTTTTTTAACATATTTTTTTATTTTTCCCGAAATAAAGATTTATATTGCAGATTGATGTGTCTGGTCAGAGTTGTTCTCTGCTACTGGTACCATGCAACCCAGTAAAACCAGCCGCATGGTCGTACTGTCGGCGACTAAATCGGCCCCACCACTGGAATACCAGTGAGGAGGGTGTGATTGACATCCAGATAGATTAAAATAAGACTATAAAAAGGCCAGATGAACTCACCGTGATGAGTAAATGGCCATCCAATTCCAGCTATGGGTAAAATAGCGGGTTAGCAGGGAATTACTCCCTCAGAATCTCTATGTTTAAGCCCTTTGCTAGCACCAGATGTACCTAGTTGGGATTGGACTTGCAACCCTTCCTCGCAAACGCAATCCTCACTACGAAAAGTATCCTATTCGAGTTAACCTTATTTTGCTTCATCGTAAGCGTCACCAACACCGGAATGCATTGCTGAACCTCGACCCGGAAAAACTACTTTCATCATCATGGTGTTTCATGTGCTAGATAAGTATTTAAAAATAGCTAAAAGATTAAGAAATGTGTGTATAATGTACCTGCCGCCAAACTAACTCTGTAATTACCAATGAACACCATTGACAGGCTCTAGATAACCCAAGTGTCACCTACATGGGGACAAAATACACAATCAACCAACTAATCAACCAACAGGCAGCAAGATAAGTAAAAATAAGTTTTATTATTTTAGATATAATGTTTTGTTTATCCCGAAACATTTTTTTTCCTTCATTTGCATGTTTATGTCTCTGACCTGAATTGTTCTCTGTTTATGGTACCATGTAACCATGTACAACTAGTCGCATGGTTGGGCTGTCGGCAACTAAACCAGCTCTTCCACTAGAATACAAGAGAGGAGGGTGTGTTGTACATCAATGTTTTACTCATTTCAAAGAAGAAATAGTGACGTTGCATCTGCTAAAGAAATTTTCATTGTATGTTTCAAGGTAAGTGTATACAGTAGATGGACTCCAATCAAGATTAAGTTCTTCTCTGTGACAGAAGGCGAACATTTTGAAAAAATAAGAAATGTATTGTTTGAATATAGACTCCAATACAAAGTAAGTCCTTCTCTGCGACAGAAGGTGAACACATTTATACACAATAAGAAATGTATGTTTTGTATATAACTTCCAATACAGAGTAAGTCCTTCTCAATGAAAGAAGGTGAACACATTCATACATAACAAGAAATGAATGTTTTTATTATATAAACTATACAGAGTAAGTCCTGCTCTATAACAGAAAATAAATTGCGAGAATGTAATTCCTGACTAGCAAAAATATCGCACTAGAGTTAATCGCAGAGGTCACCAACACTGGATTGAAATGGTGAGCATTGGCCTTGGAAAACTGCGTTCATGATCACGAACATAATTAAAGAGCTGTAGATAGTCCATGTGTCACCTTGATGGGGACATGATAGGCAACAAACCAACCAACCAACAGGCAGTAAGGTAAATAGAGATGCGTATTATTTTTTTTACATATTTTTTTATTTTTCCCGAAATAAAAATTTCCATTGCAGATTGATGTGTCTGGTCAGAGTTGTTCTCTGCTTAATCGCAGAGGTCACCAACACTGGTTTTAAATGGTGAGCATTGGCCTTGGAAAACTGCGTTCATGATCACGAACATAATTAAAGAGCTCTAGATAGCCCATGTGTCACCTTGATGGGGAATTGATAGGCAATCAACCAACAGGCAATAAGGTAAATAGAGGTGCGTATTATTTTTTTTACATATATTATTTAATTTTTCCCGAAATAAAAATTTCCATTGCAGATTTATGTGTCTGGTCAGAATTGTTCTCTGCTACTGGTACCATGTAACTCAGTACAACCAGCCGCATGGTCGTACTGTCGGCGACTAAATCGGCCCCACCACTGGAATACCAGTGAGGAGGGTGTGATTGACATCCAGATGGATTAAAATAAGACTCTACAAAGGGCAGATGAACTCAGGGTGATGAGTAAATGGCCATCCAATTCCAGCTATGGGTAAAATAGCGGGTTAGCAGGGAATTACTCCCTCAGAATCTCTATGTTTTTGCCCTTTGCTAGAAGTCAACTAAGCACCAGATGTACCTAGTTAGGATTGGACTTGCAACTCTTCCTCGCAAACGCAATCCTCACTACGAAAATTATCCCATTCGAGTTAACCTTATTTTGCTTCATCGTAAGCGTCCCCAACGTCAGAGTGCATTGCTGAGCCTCGACCCGGAAAAACTTCTTTCATGATCATGGTGTTTCATGTGCTAGATAAGTATTTAAAAATAGCTAAAAGCTTAAGAAATGTGTGTATAATGTACCTGCCGCCAAACTAACTCTGAAATTACCAACGAACACCATTGACAGGCTCTATATAACCCAAATGTCACCTACATGGGGACAAAATACACAATCAACCAACTAGTCAACCAACAGATAGCAAGATAAGTAAAAATACGTTTTATTATTTTAGATATAATGTTTTGTTTATCCCGAAAATTTTTTTTTCCTTCATTTGCATGTTTATGTCTCTGATCTGAATTGTTCTCTGTTCATGGTACCATGTAACCATGTACAACTAGTCGCATGGTCGGGCTGTCAGCGACTAAACCATCTCTTCCACTAGAATACAAGAGAGGAGGGTGTGTTGGATATCAATGTTTTACTCATTTCAAAGAAGAAATAGTGACGTTGCATCTGCTAAAGAAATTTTCATTGTATGTTTCAAGGTAAGTGTATACATTAGATGGACTCCAATCAAGATTAAGTTCTTCTCTGTGACAGAAGGTGAATATTTTGAAAAAATAAGAAATGTATTGTTTGAATATAGACTCCAATACAAAGTAAGTCCTTCTCTGCGACATAAGGTGAACACATTTATACACAATAAGAAATGTATGTTTTGTATATAACTTCCAATACAGAGTAAGTCCTTCTCAATGAAAGAAGGTGAACACATACATAACAAGAAATGAATTTTTTAAATTATATAAACTATACAGAGTAAGTCCTGCTCTATAACAGAAAATAAATTGCGAGAATGTAATTCCTGACTAGCAAAAATATCGCACTAGAGTTAATCGCAGAGGTCACCAACATTGAATTGAAATGGTGAGCATTGGCCTTGGAAAACTGCGTTCATGATCACGAACATAATTAAAGAGCTGTAGACAGCGCATGTGTCACCTTGATGGGGACATGATAGGCAACCAACCAACCAACCAACAGGCAGTAAGGTAAATAGAGGTGCGTATTATTTTTTTAACATTTTTTTTTTTTTTTCCCGAAATAAAAATTTCCATTGCAGATTGATGTGTCTGGTCAGAGTTGTTCTCTGCTACTGGTACCATGTAACCCAGTACAACCAGCCGCATGGTCGTACTGTCAGCGACTAAATCGGTCCCACCACTGGAATACCAGTGAGGAGGGTGTGATTGACATCCAGATAGATTAAATTAAGACTATACAAAGGCCATATGAACTCACCGTGATGAGTAAATGGCCATCCAATTCCAGCTATGGGTAAAATAGCGGGTTAGCAGGGAATTACTCCCTCAGAATCTCTATGATTTTGCCCTTTGCTAGAAGTCAATTAAGCACCAGATGTACCTAGTTGGGATTGGACTTGCAACCCTTCCTCGCAAACGCAATCCTCCACTACGAAAAGTATCCCATTCGAGTTAACCTTATTTTGTTTCATCGTAAGCTTCACCAACACCGGAGTGCATTGCTGAGCCTCGACCCGGAAAAACTACTTTCATGATCATGGTGTTTCATGTGCTAGATAAGTATTTAAAAATAGCTAAAAGATTAAGAAATGTGTGTATAATGTACCTGCCGCCTAACTAACTCTGAAACTACCAACGAACACCATTGACAGGCTCTAGATAACCCAAGTGTCACCTACATGGGGACAAAATACACAATCAACCAACTAGTCAACCAACAGACAGCAAGATAAGTAAAAATACGTTTTATTATTTTAGATATAATGTTTTGTTTATCCCGAAAAAAAATTTTTCCTTCATTTGCATGCTTATGTCTCTGATCTGAATATTTCTCTGTTTATGGTACCATGTAACCATGTACAACTAGTCGCATGGTCGGGCTGTCGGCGATTAAACCAGCTCTTCCACTAGTATACAAGAGAGGAGGGTCTGTTGGACATCAATGTTTTACTCATTTCAAAGAAGAAATAGTGACGTTGCATCTGCTAAAAAAAATTTCATTGTATGTTTCAAGGTAAGTGTATACAGTAGATGGACTCCAATCAAGATTAAGTTCTTCTCTGTGACAGAAGGTGAACATTTTGAAAAAAATAAAAAATGTATTGTTTGAATATAGACTCAAATACAAAGTAAGTCCTTCTCTGCGACAGAAGGTGAACACATTTATACACAATAAGAAATGGATGTTTTGTATATAACTTCCAATACAGAGTAAGTCCTTCTCAATGAAAGAAGGTGAACACATTCATACATAACAAGAAATGAATTTTTTATTATATAAACTATACAGAGTAAGTCCTGTTCTATAACAGAAAATAAATTGCGAGAATGTAATTCCTCACTAGCAAAAATATCGCACTCAAGTTAATCGCAGAGGTCACCAACACTGGATTGAAATGGTGAGCATTGGCCTTTGAAAACTGCGTTCATAATCACAAACATAATTAAAGGGCTCTAGATAGCCCATGTGTCGCCTTGATGGGGAGTTGATAGGCAACCAACCAACAGGCAGTAAGGTAAATAGAGGTGCGTATTATTTTTTTTACATATATATATATTTTTTTTTCCGGAAATAAAAATTTCCATTGCAGATTTATGTGTCTGGTCAGAATTGTTCTCTGCTACTGGTACCATGTAACCCAGTACAACCAGCCGCATGGTCGTACTGTCGGCGACTAAATCGACCCCACCACTGGAATACCAGTGAGGAGGGTGTGATTGACATCCAGATGGATTAAAATAAGACTATACAAAGGGCAGATGAACTCACGGTGATGAGTAAATGGCCATCCAATTCCAGCTATGGGTAAAATAGCGGGTTAGCAGGGAATTACTCCCTCAGAATCTCTATGTTTTTGCCCTTTGCTAGAAGTCAACTAAGCACCAGATGTACCTAGTTGGGATTGGACTTGCAACCCTTCCTCGCAAACGCAATCCTCCACTACGAAAAGTATCCCATTCGAGTTAACCTTATTTTGCTTCATCGTAAGTTTCACCAACACCGGAGTGCATTGCTGAGCCTCGACCCGGAAAGACTACTTTCATGATCATGGTGTTTCATGTGCTAGATAAGTATTTAAAAATAGCTAAAAGATTAAGAAATGTGTGTATAATGTACCTGCCGCCAAACTAACTCTGAAATTAGCAACGAACACCATTGACAGGCTCTAGATAACCCAAGTGTCACCTACATGGGGACAAAATACACAATCAACCAACTAATTAACCAACAGGCAGACAGATAAGTAATAATACGTTTAATTATTTTAGATATAATGTTTTGTTTATCCCGAAAAAAAAATTTTCCTTCATTTGCATGTTTATGTCTCTGATCTGAATTGTTCTCTGTTTATGGTACCATGTAACCATGTACAACTAGTCGCATGGTCGGGCTGTCGGCGACTGAAGCAGCTCTTTCACTAGAATACAAGAGAGGAGGGTCTGTTGGACATCAATGTTTTACTCATTTCAAAGAAGAAATAGTGACGTTGCATCTGCTCAAGAAATTTTCATTCTGTGTTTCAAGGTAAGTGTATACAGTAGATGGACTCCAATCAAGATTAAGTTCTTCTCTGTGACAGAAGGTGAACATTTGGAAAAAATAAGAAATGTATTGTTTGAATATAGACTCCAATACAAAGTAAGTCCTTCTCTGCGACAGAAGGTGAACACATTTATACCTAATAAGAAATGTATGTTTTGTAAATAATTTCCAATACAGAGTAAGTCCTTGTCAATGAAAGAAGGTGAACACATTCATACATAACAAGAAATGAATTTTTTTTATTATATAAACTATACAGAGTAAGTCCTGCTCTATAACAGAAAATAAATTGCGAGAATGTAATTCCTGACTAGCAAAAATATCGCACTAGAGTTAATCGCAGAGGTCACCAACACTGGATTGAAATGGTGAGCATTGGCCTTGGAAAACTGCGTTCATGATTACAAACATAATTAAAGAGCTGTAGATAGCCCATGTGTCACCTTGATGGGGACATGATAGGCAACCAACCAACCAACCAACAGGCAGTAAGGTAAATAGAGGTGCGTATTATTTTTTTAACATATTTTTTTATTTTTCCTGAAATAAAAATTTCCATTGCAGATTGATGTGTCTGGTCAGAGTTGTTCTCTGCTACTGATACCATGTAACCCAGTACAACCAGCCGCATGGTCGTACTGTCAGCGACTAAATCGGTCCCACCACTGGAATACCAGTGAGGAGGGTGTGATTGATATCCAGATAGATTAAAATAAGACTATACAAAGGCCAGATGAACTCACCGTGATGAGTAAATGGCCATCCAATTCCAGCTATGGATAAAATAGCGGGTTAGCAGGGAATTACTCCCTCAGAATCTCTATGTTTTTGCCCTTTGCTAGAAGTCAACTAAGCACCAGATGTACCTAGTTGGGATTGGACTTGCAACCCTTCCTCGCAAACGCAATCCTCCACTACGAAAAGTATCCCATTCGAGTTAACCTTATTTTGCTTCATCGTAAGCGTCACCAACACCAGAGTGCATTGCTGAGCCTCGACCCGGAAAAACTACTTTCATGATCATGGTGTTTCATGTGCTAGATAAGTATTTAAAAATAGCTAAATGATTAAGAAATGTGTGTATAATGTACCTGCCGCCAAACTAACTGTGTAATTACCAATGAACACCATTGACAGGCTCTAGATAACCCAAATGTCACCTACATGGGGACAAAATACACAATCAACCAACTAATCAACCAACAGGCAGCAAGATAAGTAAAAATACGTTTTATTATTTTAGATATAATGTTTTGTTTATCCCGAAACATATTTTTTCCTTCATTTGCATGTTTATATCTCTGATCTGAATTGTTCTCTGTTTATTTTACCATGTAGCCATGTAGCTCTAGATAGCCCATGTGTCACCTTGATGGGGAATTGATAGGCAACCAACCAACAGGCAGTAAGGTAAATAGAGGTGCGTATTATTTTTTTTACATATATATTTTTTTTTTTTCCCGAAATAAAAATTTCCATTTCAGATTTATGTGTCTGGTCAGAATTGTTCTCTGCTACTGGTACCATGTAACCCAGTACAACCAGCCGCATGGTCGTACTGTCAGCGACTAAATCGGCCCCAGCACTGGAATACCAGTGAGGAGGGTGTGATTGACATCCAGATGGATTAAAATAAGACTATAGGCAGATGAACTCAGGGTGATGAGTAAATGGGCACAAAATACACAATCAACCAACTAGTCAACCAACAGGCAGACAAGATAAGTAAAAATACGTTTTATTACTTTAGATATAATGTTTTGTTTATCCTGAAAAAATTTTTTTCCTTCATTTGCATGTTTATGTCTCTGATCTGAATTGTTCTCTGTTTATGGTACCATGTAACCATGTACAACTAGTCGCATGGTCGGGCTGTCGGCGACTAAACCAGCTCTTCGACTAGAATACAAGAGAGGAGGGTGTGTTGGATATCAATGTTTTACTCATTTCAGAGAAGAAATAGTGACGTTGCATCTGCTAAAGAAATTTTCATTGTATGTTTCAAGGTAAGTGTATACAGTAGATGGACTCCAATCAAGATTAAGTTCTTCTCTGTGACAGAAGGTGAATATTTTGAAAAAATAAGAAATGTATTGTTTGGATATAGACTCCAATACAAAGTAAGTCCTTCTCTGCGACAGAAGGTGAACACATTTATACACAATAAGAAATGTATGTTTTGTATATAACTTCCAATACAGAGTAAGTCCTTCTCAATGAAAGAAGGTGAACACATTCATACATAACAAGAAATGAATTTTTTTATTATATAAATTATACAGAGCAAGTCCTGCTCTATAACAGAAAATAAATTGCGAGAATGTAATTCCTGACTAGCAAAAATATCGCACTAGAGTTAATCGCAGAGGTCACCAACACTGGTTTGAAATGGTGAGCATTGGCCTTGGAAAACTGCGTTCATGATCACGAACATAATTAAAGAGCTGTAGATAGCCCATGTGTCACCTTGATAGGGACATGATAGGCAACCAACCAACCAACCAACAGGCAGTAAGGTAAATAGAGGTGCGTATTATTTTTTTAACATATTTTTTTTTTTTTTCCGAAATAAAAATTTCCATTGCAGATTGATGTGTCTGGTCAGAGTTGTTCTCTGCTACTGGTACCATGTAACCCAGTACAACCAGCCGCATGGTCGTACTGTCAGCGACTAAATCGGTCCCACCACTGGAATACCAGTGAGGAGGGTGTAATTGACATCCAGATAGATTAAAATATAACTATACAAAGGCCAGATGAACTCACCGTGATGAGTAAATAGCTATCCAATTCCAGCTATGGGTAAAATAGCGGGTTAGCAGGGAATTACTCCCTCAGAATCTCTATGTTTTTGCCCTTTGCTAGAAGTCAACTAAGCACCAGATGTACCTAGTTGGGATTGGACTTGCAATCCTTCCTCGCAAACGCAATCCTCACTACGAAAATTATCCCATACGAGTTAACCTTATTTTGCTTCATCGTAAGCGTCACCAATACCGGAATGCATTGCTGAGCCTCGACCCGGAAAAACTACTTTCATGATCATAGTGTTTCATGTGCTAGATAAGTATTTAAAAATAGCTAAAAGATTAAGAAATGTGTGTATAATGTACCTGCCGCCAAACTAACTCTGTAATTACCAATGAACACCATTGACAGGCTCTAGATAACCCAAGTGTCACCTACATGGGGACAAAATACACAATCAACCAACTAATCAACCAACAGGCAGCAAGATAAGTAAAAATACGTTTTATTATTTTAGATATAATGTTTTGTTTATCCCGAAACATTTTTTTTCCTTCATTTGCATGTTTATGTCTCTGACCTGAATTGTTCTCTGTTTATGGTACCATGTAACCATGTACAACTAGTCGCATGGTTGGTCTGTCGGCGACTAAACCAGCTCTTCCACTAGAATACAAGAGAGGAGGGTGTGTTGGACATCAATGTTTTACTCATTTCAAAGAAGAAATAGTGACGTTGCATCTGCTAAAGAAATTTTCATTGTATGTTTCAAGGTAAGTGTATACAGTAGATGGACTCCAATCAAGATTAAGTTCTTCTCTGTGACAGAAGGTGAACATTTTGAAAAAAAAAAAAAATGTATTGTTTGATTATAGACTCCAATACAAAGTAAGTCCTTCTCTGCGACAGAAGGTGAACACATTTATACACAATAACAAATGTATGTTTTGTATATAACTTCCAATACAGAGTAAGTCCTTATCAATGAGAGAAGGTGAACACATTCATACATAACAAGAAATGAATTTTTTATTATATAAACTATACAGAGTAAGGCCTGCTCTATAACAGAAGATAAATTGCGCGAATGTAATTCCTCACTAGCAAAAATATCGCACTCGAGTTAATTGCAGAAGTCACCAACACTGGATTGAAATGGTGAGCATTGGCCTTGGAAAACTGCGTTCATGATCACGAACATAATTAAAAGGCTGTAGATAGCCCATGTCTCACCTTGATGGGGACATGATAGGCAACCAACCAACCAACCAACAGGCAGTAAGGTAAATAGAGATGCGTATTTTTTTTTTTACATATTTTTTTATTTTTTCCCGAAATAAAAATTTCCATTGCAGATTGATGTGTCTGGTCAGAGTTGTTCTCTGCTTAATCGCAGAGGTCACCAACACTGGTTTTAAATGGTGAGCATTGGCCTTGGAAAACTGCGTTCATGATCACGAACATAATTAAAGAGCTCTAGATAGCCCATGTGTCACCTTGATGGGGAATTGATAGGCAATCAACCAACAGGCAGTAAGGTAAATAGAGGTGCGTATTATTTTTTTTACATATATTGTTTAATTTTTCCCGAAATAAAAATTTCCATTGCAGATTTATGTGTCTGGTCAGAATTGTTCTCTGCTACTGGTACCATGTAACCCAGTACAACCAGCCGCATGGTCGTAGTGTCGGCGACTAAATCGGCCCCACCTCTGGAATACCAGTGAGGAGGGTGTGATTGACATCCAGATGGATTAAAATAAGACTCTACAAAGGGCAGATGAACTCATGGTGATGAGTAAATGGGCATCCAATTCCAGCTATGGGTAAAATAGCGGGTTAGCAGGGAATTACTCCCTCAGAATCTCTATGTTTTTGCCCTTTGCTAGAAGTCAACTAAGCACCAGATGTACCTAGTTGGGATTGGACTTGCAACCCTTCCTCGCAAACGCAATCCTCACTACGAAAATTATCCCATTCGAGTTAACCTTATTTTGCTTCATCGTAAGCGTCCCCAACACCGGAGTGCATTGCTGAGCCTCGACCCGGAAAAACTTCTTTCATGATCATGGTGTTTCATGTGCTAGATAAGTATTTAAAAATAGCTAAAAGATTAAGAAATGTGTGTATAATGTACCTGCCGCCAAAATAACTCTGAAATTACCAACGAACACCATTGACAGGCTCTATATAACCCAAATGTCACCTACATGGGGACAAAATACACAATCAACTTACTAGTCAACCAACAGGCAGCAAGATAAGTAAAAATACGTTTTATTATTTTAGATATAATGTTTTGTTTATCCCGAAAAAATTTTTTTCCTTCATTTGCATGTTTATGTCTCTGATCTGAATTGTTCTCTGTTTATGTAACCATGTAACCATGTACAACTAGTCGCATGGTCGGGCTGTCGGTGACTAAACCAGCTCTTCCACTAGAATACAAGAGAGGAGGGTGTGTTGGATATCAATGTTTTACTCATTTCAGAGAAGAAATAGTGACGTTGCATCTGCTAAAGAAATTTTCATTGTATGTCTCAAGGTAAGTGGAGTCCATCTACTATATTAGTAGATGGACTCCAATCAAGATTAAGTTCTTCTCTGTGAGAGAAGGTGAATATTTTGAAAAAATAAGAAATGTATTGTTCGGATATAGACTCCAATACAAAGTAAGTCCTTCTCTGCGACAGAAGGTGAACACATTTATACACAATAAGAAATGTATGTTTTGTATATAACTTCCAATACAGAGTAAGTTCTTCTCAATGAGAGAAGGTGAACACATTCATACATAACAAGAAATGAATTTTTTATTATATAAACTATATAGAGTAAGTCCTGCTCTATAACGGAAAATAAATTGCGAGAAAGTAATTCCTCACAAACAAAAATATCGCACTAGAGTTAATAACAGAGGTCACCAACATTGGTTTTAAATTGTGAGCATTGGCCTTGGAAAACTGCGTTCATGATCACGAACATAATTAAAGAGCTGTAGATAGCCCATGTGTCACCTTGATGGGGAATTGATAGGCAACCAACCAACAGGCAGTAAGGTAAATAGATGTGCGTATTATTTTTTTTACATATATTATTTAATTTTTCCCGAAATAAGAATTTCCTTTGCAGATTTATGTGTCTGGTCAGAATTGTTCTCTGCTACTGGTACCATGTAACCCAGTACAACCAGCCGCATGGTCGTACTGTCGGCGACTAAATCGGCCCCACCACTGGAATACCAGTGAGGAGGGTGTGATTGACATCCAGATGGATTAAAATAAGACTCTACATAGGGCAGATGAACTCACGGTGATGAGTAAATGGGCATCCAATTCCAGCTATGGGTAAAATAGCGGGTTAGCAGGGAATTACTCCCACAGAATCTCTATGTTTTTGCCCTTTGCTAGAAGTCAACTAAGCACCAGATGTACCTAGTTGGGATTGGACTTGCAACCCTTCCTCGCAAACGCAATCCTCACAACGAAAATTATCCCATTCGAGTTAACCTTATTTTGCTTCATCGTAAGCGTCCCCAACACCGGAGTGCATTGCTGAGCCTCGACCCGGAAAAACTTCTTTCATGATCATGGTGTTTCATGTGCTAGATAAGTATTTAAAAATAGCTAAAAGATTAAGAAATGTGTGTATAATGTACCTGCCGCCAAACTAACTCTGAAATTACCAACGAACACCATTGACAGGCTCTAGATAACCCAAATGTCACCTACATGGGGACAAAATACATAATCAACCAACTAGTCAACCAACAGGCAGCAAGATAAGTAAAAATACGTTTTATTATTTTAGATATAATGTTTTGTTTATCCCGAAAAAAAAATTTTCCTTCATTTGCATGTATATGTCTCTGATCTGAATTGTTCTCTGTTTATGGTACCATGTAACCATGTACAGCTAGTCGCAGGGTCGGGCTGTCGGCGACTAAACCAGCTCTTCCACTAGAATACAAGAGAGGAGGGTGTGTTGGACATCAATGTTTTACTCATTTCAAAGAAGAAATAGTGACGTTGCATATGCTAAAGAAATTTTCATTGTATGTTTCAAGGTAAGTGTATACAGTAGATAGACTCCAATCAAGATTAAGTTCTTCTCTGTGACAGAAGGTGAACATTTTGAAAAAAAAAAAAAATGTATTGTTTGAATATAGACTCCAATACAAAATAAGTCCTTCTCTGCGACAGAAGGTGAACACATTTATACTCAATAAGAAATGTATGTTTTGTATATAGCTACCAATACAGAGTAAGTCCTTCTCAATGAAAGAAGCTGAACACATTCATACATAACAAGAAATAAATTTTTTAAATTAATTAACTATACAGAGTAAGTCCTGCTCTATAACAGAAAATAAATTGCGAGAATGTAATTCCTGACTAGCAAAAATATCGCACTAGAGTTAATGGCAGAAGTCACCAACACTGAATTGAAATGGTAAGCATTGGCCTTGGAAAACTGCGTTCATGATCACGAACATAATTAAAGAGCTGTAGATAGCCCATGTGTCACCTTGATGGGGACATGATAGGCAACCAACCAACCAACCAACAGGCAGTAAGGTAAAGAGAGGTGCGTATTATTTTTTTTAACATATTTTTTTATTTTTCCCGAAATAAAAATTTCCATTGCAGATTGATGTGTCTGGTCAGAGTTGTTCTCTGCTACTGGTACCATGTAACCCAGTACAACCAGCCGCATGGTCGTACTGTCAGCGACTAAATCGGTCCCACCACTGGAATACCAGTGAGGAGGGTGTGCTTGACATCCAGATAGATTAAAATAAGACTATACAAAGGCCAGATGAACTCACCGTGATGAGTAAATGGCCATCCAATTCCAGCTATGGGTAAAATAGCGGGTTAGCAGGGAATTACTCCCTCAGAATCTATATGTTTTTGCCCTTTGCTAGAAGTCAACTAAGCACCAGATGTACCTAGTTGGGATTGGACTTGCAACCCTTCCTCGCAAACGCAATCCTCCACAACGAAAAGTATCCCATTCGAGTTAACCTTATTTTGCTTCATCGTAAGCTTCACCAACACCGGAGTGCATTGCTGAGCCTCGACCCGGAAAAACTACTTTCATGATCATGGTGTTTCATGTGCTAGATAAGTATTTAAAAATAGCTAAAAGATTAAGAAATTTGTGTATAATGTACCTGCCGCCAAACTAACTCTGAAATTACCAACGAACACCATTGACAGGCTCTAGATAACCCTAATGTCACCTACATGGGGACAAAATACACAATCAACCAACTAGTCAACCAACAGACAGCAAGATAAGTAAAAATACGTTTTATTATTTTAGATACAATGTTTTGTTTATCCTGAAAAAAAAAATTTCCTTCATTTGCATGTTTATGTCTCTGACCTGAATTGTTCTCTGTTTATGGTACCATGTAACCATGTACAACTAGTCGCATGGTCGGGCTGTCGGCGACTAAACCAGCTCATCCACTAGAATACAAGAGAGGAGGGTGTGTTGGACATCAATGTTTTACTCATTTCAAAGAAGAAATATTGACGCTGCATCTGCTAAAGAAATTTTCATTGTATGTTTATAAGATAAGTGTATACAGTAGATGGACTCCAATCAAGATTAAGTTCTTCTCTGTGACAGAAGGTGAACATTTTGAAAAAAAAAAAAAATGTATTGTTTGAATATAGACTCAAATACAAAGTAAGTCCTTCTCTGCGACAGAAGGTGAACACATTTATACACAATAAGAAATGTATGTTTTGTATATAACTTCCAATACAGAGTAAGTCCTTCTCAATGAAAGAAGGTGAACACATTCATACATAACAAGAAATTAATTTTTTTTATTATAAAAACTATACAGAGTAGGTCCTGCTCTATAACAGAAAATAAATTGCGAGAAAGTGATTCCTCACTAGCAAAAATATCGCACTAGAGTTAATCGCAGAGGTCACCAACACTGGATTGAAATGGTGAGCATTCTCCTTGGAAAACTGCGTTCATGATCACGAACATAATTAAAGAGCTGTAGATAGCCCATGTGTCACCTTGATGGGGACATGATAGGCAACCAACCAACCAACCAACAGGCAGTAAGGTAAATAGAGGTGCGTATTATTTTTTTAACATATTTTTTTATTTTTCCCGAAATAAAAATTTCCATTGCAGATTGATGTGTCTGGTCAGAGTTGTTCTCTGCTACTGGTACCATGTAACCCAGTACAACCAGCCGCATGGTCTTACTGTCAGCGACTAAATCGGTCCCACCACTGGAATACCAGTGAGGAGGGTGTGATTGACATCCAGATAGATTAAAATAAGACTATACAAAGGCCAGATGAACTCACCGTGATGAGTAAATGGCCATCCAATTCCAGCTATGGCTAAAATAGCGGGTTAGCAGGGAATTACTCCCTCAGAATCTCTATGTTTTTGCCCTTTGCTAGAAGTCAACTAAGCACCAGATGTACCTAGTTGGGATTGGACTTGCAACCCTTCCTCGCAAACGCAATCCTCACCACGAAAATTATCCCATTCGAGTTAACCTTATTTTGCTTTATCGTAAGCGTCACCAACACCGGAGTGCATTGCTGAGCCTCGACCCGGAAAAACTACTTTCATGATCATGGTGTTTCATGTGCTAGATAAGTATTTGAAAATAGCTAAAAGATTAAGAAATGTGTGTATAATGTACCTGCCGCCAAATTAACTCTGTAATTACCAACGAACACCATTGACAGGCTCTAGATAACCCAAGTGTCACCTACATGGGGACAAAATACACAATCAACCAACTAACCAACCAACAGGCAGCAAGATAAGTAAAAATACGTTTTATTATTTTAGATATAATGTTTTGTTTATCCCGAAACATTTTTTTTCCTTCATTTGCATGTTTATGTCTCTGATCTGAATTGTTTTCTGTTTATGGTACCATGTAACCATGTACAACTAGTCGCATGGTCGGGCTGTCGGCGACTAAACCAGCTCTTCCACTAGAATACAAGAGAGGAGGGTGTGTTGGACATCAATGTTTTACTCATTTCAAAGAAGAAATAGTGACGCTGCATCTGCTAAAGAAATTTTCATTGTATGTTTCAAGGTAAGTGTATAGAGTAGATGGACTCCAATCAAGATTAAGTTCTTCTCTGTGACAGAAGGTGAACATTTTGAAGAAAAAAAAAATGTATTGTTTGAATATAGACTTAAATACAAAGTAAGTCCTTCTCTGCGACAGAAGGTGAACACATTTATACACAATAAGAAATGGATGTTTTGTATATAACTTCCAATACAGAGTAAGTCCTTCTCAATGAAAGAAGGTGAACACATTCATACATAGCAAGAAATGAATTTTTTATTATATAAACTATACAGAGTAAGTCCTGCTCTATAACAGAAAATAAATTGCGAGAATGTAATTCCTCACTAGCAAAAATATCGCACTCAAGTTAATCGCAGAGGTCACCAACACTGGATTGAAATGGTGAGCATTGGCCTTTGAAAACTGCGTTCATAATCACAAACATAATTAAAGGGCTCTAGATAGCCCATGTGTCACCTTGATGGGGAATTGATAGGCAACCAACCAACAGGCAGTAAGGTAAATAGAGGTGCGTATTATTTTTTTTACATATATTTTTTTTATTTTTCCCGAAATAAAAATTTCCATTGCAGATTTATGTGTCTGGTCAATATTGTTCTCTGCTACTGGTACCATGTAACCCAGTACAACCAGCCGCATGGTCGTACTGTCGGCGACTAAATCGACCCCACCACTGGAATACCAGTGAGGAGGGTGTGATTGATATCCAGATGGATTAAAATAAGACTATACAAAGGGCAGATGAACTCACGGTGATGAGTAAATGGCTATTCAATTCCAGCTATGGGTAAAATAGCGGGTTAGCAGGGAATTACTCCCTCAGAATCTCTATGTTTTTGCCCTTTGCTAGAAGTCAACTAAGCACCAGATGTACCTAGTTGGGATTGGACTTGCAACCCTTCCTCGCAAACGCAATCCTCCACTACGAAAAGTATCCCATTCGAGTTAACCTTATTTTGCTTCATCGTAAGTTTCACCAACACCGGAGTGCATTGCTGAGCCTCGACCCGGAAAGACTACTTTCATGATCATGGTGTTTCATGTGCTAGATAAGTATTCAAAAATAGCTAAAAGATTAAGAAATGTGTGCACAATGTACCTGCCGCCAAACTAACTCTGTAATTACCAACGAACACCATTGACAGGCTCTAGATAACCCAAGTGTCACCTACATGGGGACAAAATACACAATCAACCAACTAATCAACCAACAGGCAGCAAGATAAGTAAAAATACGTTTTATTATTTTAGATATAATGTTTTGTTTATCGAGAAACATTTTTTTTCCTTCATTTGCATGTTTATGTCTCTGATCTGAATTGTTCTCTGTTTATGGTACCATGTAACCATGTACAACTAGTCGCATGGTCGGGCTGTCGGCGACTAAACCAGCTCTTCCACTAAAATACAAGAGAGGAGGGTGTGTTGGACATCAATGTTTTACTCATTTCAAATAAGAAATAGTGACGTTGCATCTGCTAAAGAAAATTTAATTGTATGTTTCAAGGTAAGTGTATACAGTAGATGGACTCCAATCAAGATTAAGTTCTTCTCTGTGACAGAAGGTGAACATTTTGAAAAAAATATAAAATGTATTGTTTGATTATAGACTCCAATACAAAGTAAGTCCTTCTCTGCGACAGAAGGTGAACACATTTATACACAATAACAAATGTATGTTTTGTCTATAACTTCTAATACAGAGTAAGTCCTTATCAATGAGAGAAGGTGAACACATTCATACATAACAAGAAATGAATTTTTTATTATATAAACTATACAGAGTAAGTCCTGCTCTATAACAGTGTGATGCCTCCAATTTAATCTCAAATAGGCCTACTGAATATACCTTTTTTTGTTTTGTTTAGTCTGCCCTAGATCCTGTATTCCCAAGGGGATACTGCATTATATAAATGTTTTTACTCATACATCATTCATACTTTCATACTATATGTTTATATTAAGGTTTATATTAGAATTGTTTCTCCAAACTTTCAAATCCTATGCAGTCAACCCCTCCCACAAGACAGTTTTCTATGGAAAGAAATTAATATCATAATCTAATCATTATTAATAGTTATTAACTTGTCAATATGCTCTCCATAGTCTAATATAATTAACCTACTTAGTTATCTTCCCACAAAACTGTGTTAAGAATGACGTAATATTGCATCATGTGAGGCGATCATGCCCCAGGGCCTGTCCCTGAGAAAAGTCGTAGACAAAAATGTTCCCCTATATAGTAATCCAGAGATCAGGTTCAATAGATATCTAAATGTCACTTATTTAGCGTAAACATTAATTTCCTATAAACTAATAACTATTTCACGTCTCAATAATCAATTAATAATAAGATCAAAGGAGGAATATCCTCGAAACCCCCCCCTTCCCCCTTCTCATCTCCCGCCTTTTTCCCAGAGAGCATCACTCGTGGCTCACCCTTCATTGTGTTCGCAGGTGAGTGACATCGCTCTCGAAATCCCTCAATATTTGTGAAATTCAATGCCTCTCGCCATTATTATATAGTCCATAATCTTCCCCAATAGTCTGACAATACATGTAAACCCCTATTGAGATCTATTATAAGTGGATAATATCAATTTCCTTCTCTTAAAGAAGGACAACGTGGTTTCAAAACCGCATGGTCCCCTATTCCCTACAAAATATTTCATGGTGTACAATATATATTTTTCACGGTAATTTCTATGTTATTGTGACTGTGTATTAACTTCTGAGTTAAGGAAGTGAATTATACTGACTCGTGGCTCACCCTTCATTGTGTTCGCAGGGAAAGAATGCCTCCACGACAGTTACACCAATTTCTCATTTACTTTCTTTTGTTTTTGTAGTTAAATGAACGGCTAGAAAGCCGCTGCCAAATTTCCAAGTTAAGCTTTAGGAAACTATGTGTCACGTAAGACGGTCTGATAGACCCAGCCCATGTATTCAGGAATAGGAATAGCGTATTCCTACTTAGTGAGGAAGAGTTATACTATGTATGCATAAACAGAAACATTGAAATCACCTTACTTTCGGAAATCCCCTGAGAAAAGGTTCTTTAACTGTTCTCAGGCCCAGTTACAAAATTATAACATTTTTAAGGTGATATTTTTCAGGGAAGGGAGTCAAGGGTATAATGTATAATGTGTGAAGAGCTTGGTATCTCGAGGTGAGATATGTATTGCCAACTCTGTATTTATTGTCTTTTTGAGGAAGGTGAAGTTTTTCTGCCATGAGCCATTAAGTTGTCTGATACTATAACTAAGCCGTGTTTCTAAGACTCAGTGATCAGCCTGTGATATTCAAAGTATACATTAAATAAATAACTCAAGTAAAATCTGAGAAAGTGATTCTGTGTTAATACTAACCTTCCGTTGGTGTGGTAAGGTTAAAGTGGGAAGTGCTCAACACTCTTGAAAAAGGATATGAAACAAATACACGAATCCATGTGCCTTATTGAAACTCAGTCCACTCTACCAAATAACTAAATCGTTAAATCAGTTCCCCTTTTCTTTTCATTGGTCACCTATATTTCCCTGGTAGTAATTATTTTCTCTTTCGAATATTTTAACTTCCCTTTAGGAAGAAATTAAATTCCCTGAGAATCCCCTAATTCTCATTAAACCTTTGGGGGTGGTGGCAGCTTTCTTTTCTTAATATTCAGGGAAATATCCAACATCAGGGACCATTAATTAATATAATTAACCAAAGTAAATATCTTTTTAATTGCCATGAGAGTTCCCCATTTGAAGTTAATTTAATGACAAGGCACCACACTGGTGATCCTTCAACAGTGAAGTGAAAGTAAAATAAATTAATTAAATAAAGAATAGAACAACAATTAACAACAACTATAAAAAAAAAAAATAACGCCCCCGTCCCCCCCCCCGGGCACCACAACAGAAAATAAATTGCGCGAATGTAATTCCTCACTAGCAAAAATATCGCACTCGAGTTAATCGCAGAGTTCACCAACACTGGATTGAAATGGTGAGCATTGACCTTGGAAAACTGCGTTCATGATCACGAACATAATTAAAGGGCTGTAGATAGCCCATGTGTCACCTTGATGGGGACATGATAGGCAACAAACCAACCAACCAACAGGCAGTAAGGTAAATAGAGGTGCGTATTATTTTTTTAACATATTTTTTTATTTTTCCCGAAATAAAGATTTATATTGCAGATTGATGTGTCTGGTCAGAGTTGTTCTCTGCTACTGGTACCATGTAACCCAGTACAACCAGCCGCATGGTCGTACTGTCAGCGACTAAATCGACCCCCCCATGGAATACCAGTGAGGAGGGTGTGATTGACATCCAGATATATTAAAATAAGACTATACAAAGGCCAGATGAACTCACCGTGATGAGTAAATGGCCATCCAATTCCAGCTATGGGTAAAATAGCGGGTTAGCAGGGAATTACTCCCTCAGAATCTCTATGTTTTTGCCCTTTGCTAGAAGTCAACTAAGCACCAGATGTACCTAGTTGGGATTGGACTTGCAACCCTTCCTCGCAAACGCAATCCTCACTACGAAAAGTATCCCATTCGAGTTAACCTTATTTTGCTTCATCGTAAGCGTCACTAACACCGGAATGCATTGCTGAGCCTCGACCCGGAAAAACTACTTTCATGATCATAGTGCTTCATGTGCAAGATAAGTATTTAAAAATAGCTAAAAGATTAAGAAATGTGTGTATAATGTACCTGCCGCCAAACTAACTCTGTAATTACCAACGAACACCATTGACAGGCTCTAGATAATCCAAGTGTCACCTACATGGGGACAAAATACACAATCAACCAACTAATCAACCAACAGGCAGCAAGATAAGTAAAAATATGTTTTATTATTTTAGATATAATGTTTTGTTTATCCCGAAATTTTTTTTTTCCTTCATTTGCATGTTTATGTCTCTGATCTGAATTGTTCTCTGTTTATGGTACCATGTAACCATGTACAACTAGTCGCATGGTCGGGCTGTCGGCGACTAAACCAGCTCTTCCACTAGAATACAAGAGAGGAGGGTGTGTTGGACATCAATGATTTACTCATTTCTAAGAAGAAATAGTGACGTTGCATCTGCTAAAGAAATTTTCATTGTATGTTTCAAGGTAAGTGTATACAGTAGATGGACTCCAATCAAGATTAAGTTCTTCTCTGTGACAGAAGGTGAACATTTTGAAAGAAAAAAAAAATTGTATTGTTTGATTATAGACTCCAATACAAAGTAAGTCCTTCTCTGCGACAGAAGGTGAACACATTTATACACAATAACAAATGTATGTTTTGTATATAACTTCCAATACAGAGTAAGTCCTTATCAATAAGAGAAGGTGAACACATTCATAAATAACAAGAAATGAATTTTTTATTATATAAACTATACAGAGTAAGTCCTGCTCTATAACAGAAAATAAATTGCGCGAATGTAATTCCTCACTAGCAAAAATATCGCACTCGAGTTAATCGCAGAGGTCACCAACACTGGATTGAAATGGTGAGCATTGGCCTTGGAAAGCTGCGTTCATGATCACGAACATAATTAAAAGGCTGTAGATAGCCCATGTGTCACCTTGATGGGGACATGATAGGCAACCAACCAACCAACCAACAGGCAGTAAGGTAAATAGAGGTGCGTATTATTTTTTTTAACATATTTTTTTATTTTTCCTGAAATAAAAATTTCTATTGCAGATTGATGTGTCTGGTCAGAGTTGTTCTCTGCTACTGGTACCATGTAACCCAGTACAACCAGCCGCATGGTCGTACTGTCGGCGACTAAATCGGCCCCACCATTGGAATACCAGTGAGGAGGGTGTGATTGACATCCAGATAGATTAAAACAAGACTATACAAAGGCCAGATGAACTCACCGTGATCAGTAAATGGCCATCCAATTCCAGCTATGGGTAAAATAGCGGGTTAGTAGGGAATTACTCCCTCAGAATCTCTCTGTTTTTGCCCTTTGCTAGAAGTCAACTAAGCACCAGATGTACAGTCCCCTGGAATCCCTGTGAGGCTCTCTCTAACCTTCACAATGATCGCAGGGATAGTATACCAGACTCTTTCTAACCAAAATACCGAATCAGGCGACATATGTCACCTCCTTTTTCATGGGATCTGTCATTGGCTGAACGCCAGTGACCCCTCCTTCATCTTAATCCCCAAATTATCTCTTCTCTCTCTCTCTCTCTCTCTCTCTCTCTCTCTCTCTCTCTCTCTCTCTCTCTCTCTCTCTCTCTCTCTCTCTTCTCTCTCTCTCTCTCTCTCTCTCTCTCTCTCTCTCTCTCTCTCTCTCTCTCTCTCTCTCTCTCTCTCTCTCTCTCTCTCTCTCTCTCAATAATTCTAAAATTTATTTGTATTTAAAAGGTGAATAGAAATAGTTTATAAGACATAATTTAAATATACAAATAGTGTGTGTGTGTGTGTGTGTGTGTGGTGTGTGTGTGTGTGTGTGTGTGTGTGTGTGTGTGTGTGTGTGTGTGTGTGTGTGTGTGTGTGTGTGTGTGTGTGTGTGTCAGAGGAGAGAGAGAGAGAGAGAGGAGAGAGAGAGAGGAGGAGAGAGAGAGAGAGAGAAGAGAGAGAGAGAGAGAGGAGGAAGGTATAGGTGTGTGAGGGTTACTCCCATGGGAATGCGACTTTGTAAATAGCCTAAAGATACACACGTCCAGAAGTGATATCCTTGTATTTAGGCTAAAATTTTAGTTGAGAGAGAGAAGAGAAGAAAGAAAGAAAGAGAGGAATGGGACACTTGGTGGGAAGAATGATCATAATAATCATAATAATGATAATAATTATAATATCATTAATAATACTAATAATGATAAGGAAAATTATATTAATAATGATAATGATAATAATGATAATAATAATAATATTAATAATAATGATAATAGTAAATAAAATGATATTGATATAGTAATAGTAAAAATAATAATAATAATATAATAATAATAATTACAACAATAATAATGATAATATTGATAACAATAATAATGACAATAATAGTTATATCAATAATAATAATTACTGATAGAAACAATAACAATACAATTACTACTATAAATAATAATAATAATAATAATGATACTATTAATGGCGCTCTCTCTCTCTCTCTCTCTCTCTCTCTCTCTCCTCTCTCTCTCTCTCTCTCTCTCTCTCTCCTCTCTCTCTCTCTCTCTCTCTCTCTCTCTCTCTCTCTCTCTCTCTCTCTCTCTCTCTCTCTCTCTCTCTCTCTCTCTCTCTCTCTCTCTCTCTCTCTCTCTTAATCCCATGGCGAGGCACCCTTGGGAATTAAGGTATGTGTGTGTGTGTGTGTGTGTGTGTGTGTGTGTGTGTGTGTGTGTGTGTGTGTGTGTGTGTGTGTGTGTGTGTGTGTGTGTGTGTATGTGTGTGTGTGTGTGTGTGTGTGTGTGTGTGTGTGTGTGTGTGTGTGTGTGTGTGTGTGTGTGTGTGTGTGGTTTGTCACCAAATGATGTCACTCAAACCGACACCTACAAGAAGGGAGACTTCATCTGCCTTAGGTATGATGAGGTGAGGGATCTGACAGCAGCAAACATGTTCTAGGTGTGTAAAGACATCACCGACCAGGTACTACTCCCCTTCGATAGTAATCATCTCCGGTACTGGACAGTCAATATTTCACTGATTTTGGATGCGAGGACGAAGGGCATAAATCACCGGGAAAGCAAATATGAACTATGAGGCCACAGTTTAGGAGGGTGATGGAGGGTGGGCCAGGAGTGACGTGGATAGGAAGGCCAGGGGAGATTTATGTTGATAAACGCAGTAGGGTGTTGAGTGCGGTTTTATATTATCATTATTATCATAATTATCATTACTATTATTATTATTTACTATTATTATTATTATTATTATTATCATTTTTATTATTATTTTATTATTATTATATCATTATTATTATTATCATCATCATTATTATCATTAAGAGTAGGGGTGGTAGTGATGGTGGAGATGGTAGTGAAAGTGACAGCGGCTGGTATGGGGACGTCAGCGGCGGCGGCGTTGATTAACGTTCACCTTTGCCAGAAATTAAATTTCCTATCCTGGACTATTTTTGGAGTAAAAAACAGTAAATGTCCCATTCAGGCCGTAGAAGTTGCGGAGAGAGCGTCCCGTCGATGGAGGGAGTTGGTCACACACA
>JAXIVD010003027.1:0-5000 GCA_036785275.1 Cancer borealis
GTGTATATCTTTGTAAAAATTATGTGTATTTTTAAAGTGATATTACTTCAGCATTTTAATTTTGGGGAAAAATGGATTAATGAAATGTCTCATGAGGGAAGACTGAATGTACCAGTAAGGGAAAAATAAATACATCAAATACAATTAAGCTTTGGTGGTGGTTGGCTTATGCTCACAACTCAGGTAGTAGAGAATGGTGTCTAGACAGAAGAGAAAAGGTAAATTTAAATCACAGGAAGATTTTGATATGTGTAAATGTTATTATTTTTATTTAGTAAAAAGGTTTGACATGAATATTGTTTCAGCAAAAAGAAATAGAAATCCGTCGTCAGTTCCGGGATACCATTAATATACAGCGTCAACAATATAAAGAATATAAAGGTCAGATTCTTGCCAAAACACCCAAAGAAGAACAACGAGCAATTATCAAGAGGTTAAAGGAAGACCAGCGTCGGAAGTTGGCCATGCTTGGAGACCAGTATGAGCTATCCATTGCGGAGATGCTTCAGAGACAGTCTCTTCGACTGGATGAAAGTCAGGTAAACAGTGAGGGGCTTTGTTCATGAAAAAAACTAACAGCCCTTCTTTTCTCATAACCATTTCAGTTTTTAACTGTGTCCTAACCCAAGGGTGACAATGAAGTTAAACATCTTTCTCACTTTCTTTTATGCCTCCACCTTGGATGGAGAACATTTGGTATATGGCTGACTTTGAATAATCTCCCCAAATAAACTACATTTATAGCTCCATGTTACAGATAAATAGTGATGACATCAAGCATGAGCTCAGTCGTGGAGTAACCCATCTGTTTGAAGGTGGAGTTGATTGGCCAAGGAATATTTGTGGCCTTCAGTTGGCATGTGGATGGGTAGGAAAGGACAAGGGAGATAAGAAGGAACCTGATCTGTTTAATTTTATCTCGTGTGAAGGAAGTGGATGATGGACGTTCAGACACACACACACACAAACACACACTGCTTGGTAGCTCAGTGGTAATGTTACTTGGCAGGCTTGGGTTCATGCCCCACTCAAGTTGCAATGTTTCACTGATGACCAAGCTGTTACTGTCCTCCTTGAGCAAGAGGATAAGGTGTGTGATTTGTGAAAGGTCACAGCCTTACCCATTGATCGGGCTATAATGAGCTGTAAGCTGCCTCCAGGAGGGTAATGGCTGGCGATCACTAGTCCAGCGCGTGATCCTTAAGACTGTAGTGAATGACACACACACACACACACACACACACACACACACACACACACACACACACACACACACACACACACACACACACACACACACACACACACACACATACATACACACACACACACACACACACACACATACATACATACATACATACATACAGTTATATACTTCAAATGGGTAAATAGATATACACCAAAAAAAGCCACTTGCCAGAAATGGAAAGAAAAAGATCCCAGTCTTGGATGGAATTGAACAAATAGATTAAGTAGACAGTGATTTGGGAGTAATGATGCAAGAATGATTATTATTGGAAAAAAAACCTATAATTACTGGAGAAATTTAAGAATTTATTATAAATATAAAAACTAATTAAATCATGCAGAGATGCGGAAAAAAAGTTTATATTAATTATGTGGTTGAGTTTAGTTTGTACAGCTCTGGTTTTGCCATCTCGTCCCTTTTTCCCAACTAATTGTTCCTATAAATTTGTGCGGCACTTGACAATAAGCAGAATGCAACAATCCATTTCATTGCCAAAAGAATTAGATGCATAACTCAAAGTTATCCATTAAACTGTCAATAAATGCCTAATGTGCTATTTCTCTAAAATACTATTTTAACGTATACCTTTCCATCTGCTCAGCTTCACACTTACTGCATGTTGTAGGATTTTTTTTTTCTATTCTGGAACTTTTGATGATTTAATTCTTTTTTATATTTTCAGCATTTCTTGTAGAATTTTAAAAATTACTATATATTTGTATGCATGCTCATATGTATATGAACATATACATAAATATATAATCATGTATTAGTTTTTCTGAAAAATATTTTTGTTCAATCATTATTTTTCTTCTAGTTTCACATCTGCCACCTCAAAATTCTTCTATAGCTAGGCCTCAACCGGTCTCCTTGTGGTTTTCCTCAAGCTGGATATTAGTAGTATGTCATCTCATTATGGATCATATCGGTCAATATAGGTCAATAGACATATAGGAAGGCAGTCAATATAGGTCAATAGACATACAGGAAGACAGTATTGTTAGCCTTCTATTTTTGCTGTGTAGTGCGGTTACAACTCTTCAATTCATATCCCATACCAATTCTCTGCCAGCTTGAACAGCGGCTATAATGAAAAAGAAGACAAACCAAAAATTTTTCTTCCCAGTTAAAGATATGAACCTTGTATTGGTTGTAAGCTGAATGTGCTAACCAATACACTGTAGTGTAGATTGTTCTTTTGTTTTTTGCTAGATGTAAAAAGAAAGTGCTCACAGAACATCTTGGTGTTGATCGCTGAGGTCATATCACAAAACTGACAGTTAATATATTGGATGTATTGGCACCCACACATACTGTAACTTATAAATCATTGCTCACTATAATATATATCACCAATGTATAGAGTGTGCCATAAGAAGCACAGCAGTGGTGTTATTTCAATTTCCCCTTTTTTTTTTTTTTTTTTTTTTTTTTTTTTTTTTCCTTCTTCTTCTTCTTCTTCTTCTTCTTCTTCTTCTTCTTCTTCTTCTTCTTCTTCTTTTCTTTTAGATATACTCATTTGTCTGAAGCAACCATGTGTAATAATTACTTTGTGGATACATAGTTATTTGTGGATCTGAGATGTAAACTTTAAAGAGCAACCGCTTACCGCATTAACTAAATTACCTGGAGAAGTTAACTGATCATTGTTATTTTGAAAAGCAAGTGCTGCTGTGTTTACATTGGTCAGTATTGAGTAATGAGTATTGAATGGTATTGCCGAAAGGTAAGAATATGACATACATTAAAACTGTTTTCCTGAGAATTAAGCCTCCAGAATTAGGGTAAATCTTCCTTGGTATTATTTGGGTAAGTTTATGTTTAATCAGCAGTTCCTTCATGGGACTGAATTTCATTGCGAGTTCCAATAATTTAGGTATATGGCATTCTTGGAAGTTGATCCAGTTTATTGGATTGCATCTGCCATAATGAATGTGATGAAAATTTCAATGGGCAGTATCTCTTAGCAGTATGCAATGTGATGAAATTGAACATTTGTTATGTGGCTGGTAACACGCTCTCCACTCATCATTGTTACTGCACACTTCTAAATGACATGCACAGCCAGGTGTCATCCTAAATGGTTTTCATCACTTGTGGTTCTGGCTTATGGAGTAGTGGAATCAGCCATATCTGTCATGATTGCTATGCAAGATATTGTGAGATGCTTGGAGCATATGTTTATACTCATAATGTACTAGAAATTATTAGTATACAATGAAGTTCACCATGTTTATCTCTCTCCATGTGTAGATAAAGAATTCAAAATTTACACCATGTGAATGGGCTTTATCATTACACGGCAGTCTGCCACATCTATGCATGACTGCTGCTCAGTCCTGCTCTCAATCTTGTTGGTACTACATGTGATAACTGTATCAAAGTGACAAGTTTTACATCAGTTTGGCAAGTGATGTATTACACATTGATTGTCTAATATATCGTTAAGCAGTCAGTGATTCATTCACAACCTTCACCATTGTTATTTTCTTTTGGCTGCATTGCTGATTTATTTATCTTTTATTTTCTCGGGAACATATTTGGAGATAGGACACAACTACTTGAGCAGTCCACTCTCCTCCTCAATACCACACTGTAGAAGTGATCATTTTGGTATTGATTTTCTCAATCAGGATGAATCTCAGAGCCCTTGAGGATGTGTCTACCTTTGCCAGTTGTCATGTTTGTGTGTTTGCCTTTTGGATTTACTTAGTTGTAGTGTAGAGGCCCTGAGCTATGCTCATAATGTCTATCATCGTCATCATCAGCAGAAGCATTAAGAATGGCTCCAGACGTGCTTGCATGTGTCGGCCTTTTTCACCTAATGGTGACTTACCAAGCTGCAGTCTGTAGCAGCATCCATGCACAGGCTCAGATCATTGAGATCCTTTTGTTGGATCTATAATAATTTTAACAATTACATTTAGATTCTTTTCACCCATTGACTTTTCATTATCTTCTCAACATGCCCAAACTACACTCAGCTCCTCACTTAACCATCTGCGATGCCTAGTCTGTTGTTCAGTAATGCACTACATATTGAGGTTAATATTTACATTTTTTCTCTTCTCAGGTAGTAGAACAGCAACAGCTTTCAGAAAAACTCCAAAGAGAACTAGAAATGTTAGCAGAATATCAGACTCGAAATCGCCAGCAAGCTGAAGCGCAGCGTAACCGTGAGAAGAGGGAGCTTGATGAGAGGGTAGCAATCAGGAGAACCTTATTGCAACAAAAGGTAGGTTTCCATAGAAGTAAGAGAGCTACTGAAGATCAGAAACACTGTTATTATGATGTGTTTTAGAGGTTTACACTTATATTATGAAAGTAAGAACTAAAAATAAAATTTTTGTTTTGTTTAACTGATTGGTTTGCATTTTCAAATACAACCAACAAGTGTAATAGATAATCAACAAATATCAATGTTGAAATCAAGGTTTAGGTGTAGCATTGATGTAAGGACATAATGGATGCTGAGCCCTGCATTAAAGTCCTTCTTTGTGATGTACTGATACCAAAGGTTTTGTGAATGCAAATTTTTATATTAATTATTGAGCTGATATCTTAATTTTATGGATTCCTTCACTAGAATAAGTGAAGTACCAGATTAAAAGGAGCTGGATATTTAGCTCATACTTTTGGAATATTGTTGTTTGTCACCAGTGCAATCACCTTTCTCACTGATCATTACTTTTAATATTATATATATATATATAATTCATCTTCAAGTACATCATTGTTTATTTGAAAA
>JAXIVD010003027.1:10000-50713 GCA_036785275.1 Cancer borealis
TATCTGAGTGAAAGGATGCATTGTTTTTCTTGGGTGCCGCATTCCACATGTTTCCCCCATTCAACCCTTGCCTCACCTATATATGGCAATTAAAAATGAGTACCAATATTATTAATATTATTATTATTATTATTATTATTATTATTATTATTATTATTAATTTTGTTGTTATTATTATTATTATTATTATTATTATTATCATCATCATCATTCTTTCATTTATTTGTTTTTAGTATTTTATTTTATTTATTTATTTAAATTTTTTTTTTTTTTTTTTCAAGAAAAAATTGTATATACATTACACCTTGTATGTTATTAACTTATTACAATCACTGAGGTATCCCACCACCCTCTATTAGATCTAGCTTATTCATGGAAAAAATTATATTTAGTTAAATATCTAAATCTACACTGTTATAGGATTTGATGAGCATGCCTTGTGAGACATCTACCACATTCATTGATAGATAATCGCATTGTAACACCAGATCTACCAAACAGATGTGTTGTCTAGGACAGTCTCCAGATTTCTCCTCACTGGTGAGGTATTATTGTATTCCAACATGCACTCCCTTCTCAGTAACAGGTCTCAGCTTTAGGATCATCTTTAGTGTTCAGTGTAATTTTTGTTGTGGTTAGGTATTTCCCTAGATCTACCTCTCTCAGTGGCCCATGTTATGATAAACTTTATTTTATTCAATTTTATTTCTATCTTTATTTATTTATTTATTATTATTCTAATGAGACTGAGTTTATTGTTGGCTCAAACTTGATATGTTGTATTTTTTGATAGTTTCATCATACATTATGTAACATTAATGTAATTAACAAACTCACATCGCAGATCTTATATTTGAGACTTGAATTTTTATCATCATTTTGAGTTGACCCATTGTGTACATATTTCCAGTGGAACCTTTAGATCCTTCCTTGCTGTGCCTGTTTTATCTGTAAAAGCTATTTTGTATCCCTTTCCTATTTTAGGACCTATCCTCTGCAGTCTTTTCTGTATATTATTTTGTATTATTTTGATTTCTCCTTCTGCTTTCAATCCTCTTTCATGTTGTAGAATCATTCATGTCACTTAACCCTCCTCTGTTTAGAAATTCCAGGTAATTAAAAAAGGTCATAAGTATTTACGGCGTTACAAACATGTGGTATGATCCAGGCATATCAAGATTGCATTTACCACCCACTTGGGTGAACATGGCATCTGACTGTATACTACCTCATGGGCAGTTTGTTTCTTCATTGAAGCTATGTGATGATTTATCTAGTTGTAGCTGTCATTAAAAGTGCAATCACGTTGCCCTCCAAGACCGGGGCACCAGTGGAAGTACCACCCTCCGTGATGTTTGGTGCTCATGCGTAGTGTCCGGTGGATGCCCCTTGCGTCGATATGAATGAATTTCACGTTGCAGTTCAGACAAGTGAGGATGCATTTTTGTATGGGTCTCTGTGTTTGTAATGTTGAAAAAAATTTTGTGTCTGTATATAAGAAAATACATGATGCTTCCAAATCTAAGTGTTATTTTTACTGTTCCAGCTTTCTTGTACAGATGTACATAAACATATGTTAAAAAAAGATCATCTTCAAATTGCCTGCATCTGCTGATATTAGCTGATGTGCTTTTATATAATTGTTGCATTTTCTCAGTATTTTGTAGCTGTGAGTCATCCATATTGCCACTGTTCACCAAACTTGTCATACTTTATAAGGGAATACTTCAGCGGATGGGTAATGTATACACTTATAGTTACAAGGAAGATGGTTTCTTGTACTTTTTTGTATGGATCGGAAATTCTAGTCCCTTAATTCTGTCCATCATTAAGCTAAAATTGATTCTCAATATCTTGAGTATATAATGCATAAATATGAAAAGCCAGTACTATAATGACCTTTTTCAGTACAAGAATTCCCACCCACTTTGCCTTCCTCGCTAAATTCAATTACTTTCCTAAACTCGTGAAGCTTCCCATGCAGCCATACACCTCACCTCACCTCACCTACCACTCATTGGATAGAGCATTAGTGGTGTCCTCAATTACTGAACTATTAATGCCAAACATGCGGAATAATTTTAGTTTTGCATTGAGGTGTGAATCTGTGGGGATGTAAAGTTTTGTAGTTTAGTGACAATTAAAGTTATATTGAATGTTCATTGTTTTAATTTGCATTATTCGAGCCAGATTTGGTAAATCGTCTTGGTGGATTCATAATGGGTAGCTGCCCTACAAAGAAAGAGAGAGAGAGAGAGAGAGAGAGAGAGAGAGAGAGAGAGAGAGAGAGAGAGAGAGAGAGAGAGAGAGAGAGAAAAAAAGAAGCAGCTTATGATACCATTTATAACAGTAACAGGTGGTAGTAATGGTTAGACTTAGACTTGGACATAGAGTAGGAGTCAATCACCCAGTATGATAAATAGACTGACTGATAGTGTAGCCTTTGGATCAACGTTCTCCAAAGCAAAAAAGGTGGAGAGTTAGGATATTATAAATACATAGATCAACTTTCCTTGTTAAATATTTAGCCATAATTGTTTTTGAATGGTGGCGGGGAAATAATAATTAGGTCCGTCCCGCCGAGGCCGTGAGTTGGGCGCCATATTGCCTGTTGTCATGATGTGGGAGTGCAGTGTTACTAACGATTAGGAGTTATTACCACCATGGCTGTCGACTTTTGTGACTATTTTTGGGTAGGATTAACCTGTCTATACTATATCTTCGTGGTGAGGTTGGTGTGGAGGGTGGTAGTGGTGTAAGGAGGTGAGGGTGAGGTGAGGTGCGGGCGGTCATCAGCTGATCCTCCCACTAACTACCATTTCCTCTCCGCCCCCTTCACCTCCACACCACGCTATTGTACATGTTATTACCACACTAATGTAAGGGTTTGGATGTACTCCTCCACTACCTACATGCTCTATGATGTTGATGCTTGATGTTAAGCCCTTGGATGTGGCTTAGTTTAGGGGGAAAGTACTAATTATGATGTAGTTATTGTAGTTGATCCACTTATTGAGCTGATGATGATTTAAGGAAAAGTTCAGTTTCTTCTCGTTTCAGAACTTTAAGTATTGCCATAATATATACTACTTTTTGTCTTACATAAAACGTCAAACATGTTGGAAGTTGATACGTAACTGTGTTGGTGTTACGTTACTGCTACTCTATAACACGTAACAATAATGCCGGTATTTTATGATTTATAAATAAGTATCAAACATTAATGTAAACCAATTAATTTCCATTAGCAATGACTCGTTTATATATGTGGTTGGATATACAGTTGGTCCCCACGAGAGGCTGATATTGGTTAATATTTAGTAACACATGTGTCAGTTACGTGGTTGTATGTGGCGTTTGGTGTAAAGTGGATACATCATTAACTTTTGTGTAGCTAATATTTTTACTGTCAGTTACAAGAGTGTATGTGGCAGTAGAGGGTTAGGTTAGGGTCAAAAACTAGAAAGGAACTACAGCTGATGATTTTGTAGTTGCACAAAGAAAACTAAAAAGTAGTTTCAAAGGTGAGGTAAATCTACACAACTACTGCTCAGACGCTATTGATATAAATATGAAGTCCTACATACTATATATAGTACACTATATATAGTACATAACACATCTGTGAAGGTTTCAGGCAGTGCTAGCCATTATTTACCTAGTAAAGCATCTTTCAAATTATGTTAGGTTATGATTAGGTTACGTTAGGTTATGGTTAGATTAGGTTATATTAGGGTTGGTTAGGTTCAGTTATACAAGCTTTTTATATTGAATTACCCAAAAATTAGGCACTTCACCCTAGTTTTTTTTCCGGATTGCCATATATGTCCTATATTTGCTTATAATGACAAGCACTGCTTGAAACCTTCACAGATGTGTTGAGTACACTATGTATAGTATGTAAGACCACATTTATATCAATATTGTCCGAGCAGTAGTTATACAGATTTACGGTCGTTTTTATAAAACACAAAAAAAAAAAAAAAAAAAAAAAAAAAAAAAATATATATATATATATATATATATATATAAGTTTTTTTTTATTTCTATTACCCAAAAGTTAGGCACGTGCCGTATCTATAACCGAGCACTATGAGGATACGGCTGCCGTACCTATAAGCTGTGCCTACATGTATACTTTCTTTCATGACAGGGAGAAGAACACAATGGGTGGAATGTTTTGTATCAAAATATGAAGCAGGGCCAAACTGCTAGCAAAGAATTGGCAGAATATTTCAAAGAAAGGTAAAAAATTTATTTTTTAAGGTGAATCATGTAATATAAGTTGTTTTCTTGATATTAATTATTTTTGGTTAATTTCTGACCACCCTTCCCGTTCTTATACATAATTCTACATTTTCACTTTAATGATATTCATAGATGCCACCAAAACTCCTTCTCCAGTTTTGTCTTTCCTATCTCTCCACATAATGTATTTTCTTGCTCCCACCTCAATTTCCATAACCTCATTTAAAATTTGTTTTCTCAAGGCGACGGAAAGTGTCACAGCCAACAAAATACTAATTTTTACAATGGTGAAAGAAATCTTGAGCTTTCATAAAGTAATGTAATGTAGATTTCCACAAAATGAACTTAACTCAAACTTTGCCTCACATGCCTTTACTAATCTTACACAATTTAACAATCTATCAAAATTGGGTTACTAGGATATAAATATATGGTTTTTTTTTAAGTTAATTTTAATTTGATAGTTATAAGCTTCCTTTGTATTGTAAGTATCCTGTTTTAGTGGTGAAAGTATTGCCTTTTTTCATGAACTAAGGTGTGCTAAGGGTAAACTAGTGATAGGAATTAGTAGCTAGGAAACTTTGCTAGGAAACTGAAATTGAGCAGAGATAAGTGTTGATCAATATGGATGAATATGAATAAGTGATTGGATACCATAATGGCACATTCTATGCTTCCAAATTTATCACTATGATTGATATGTGGACACTTCTTTTCAGGTGGTCAATTGATGAGACTTACTCCAAGTCACTGGTAAAGTTAGCAAATAAAGCTAATAGCAATACTGAAAAAGGAACCTATGCTCCCATTTTTGGTGTCTTACGCCAGTCATCAGAAAAGTTATCCAGTATTCATTCACACACCGTCCAGCGTGTTCAGGATTTAGTGAAGGAAGTAGTCAAGTATAATGATGAGCTGCACAAAAAACATAAAGGGGTAAGTGCCGTCCAGTATAAATCTAGAAGAAAATGTAAGAGTTACATCTGTTTGAGAAAGTCTCATCCTCATTATCATTCTATTCAACATCAGCCTTAGTTGTGTAGTGCATAATAACTTGCTGAGCTTCACATTTGTGTACAATAGTTATGCCAGGCCCTGTAGTTTCTAGATCCCTCTGTGAGATCTCTTCCCTTGCTTTTTTTTTGTTGTTCCTACTGGCAGTCTCCATTTCACTTCAAAATATTGAATACACTCATGCATTTGTTCTCATTCTTTCTCTCCACATGGCCCGACCGGTGTAATCTGTCATAATTTTGAACTCAATCTTCTGTTTCCTTCACAGAGGTCATCTCTCATAGTACCTTAGCACATTCACCTCACTATTCCCTTTTCATCATGCTCCAATCTACTGGCATAATCATCTTTAACAGCCATTAATAGTTTCCAATATGTTGCATCATCATTATTCTCACACTTGAGGCATCTAATCCACAGTTTATGTGCAAGGGAAACCATCTCATTGTTAGGGTGACTACTTCAACCCTGTGTACCAGGTTCCAAACTCTAGTAATAGAAGTAGCATGTATACTACAACTAGATAAACACACACACACACACACACACACACACACACACACACACACACACACATGGAAGAAACAAATAGAAAAAATCTAATATTGAGAAGAAAAGGGGATGATGGATATTTGAAGAGACAAAAAAAATTGTGAAAAAGAATTTACCTGAACAACACAAAAAAAGTACAGCTTTGCCGAGAGAGTATAGATACTTGGAATGAACTGAAAGAAGAGGTGATAATGGCAAAGGATGTGCAACTAAAAGAAAAAACAGGACAAATATAGATATGGAGACAGAACCACATGAGTGTAGCTCAGGCCCTGTATACTGCAACTAGGTAAATACACACACACTCAAGAATAAATCATAATGGTGAATTTTCTGTCATACAGGTGAAAGATGAAGAGAGCCAAACAGAGGAAATTGTGAAAAGCATCCAGGCAACTGGTGGCTTGGCACAAAAGGCAAGAGAAACATATAGTCAAAGATGCCAGGTATGTTGTTACATTCTACTTTACAATTCTTTAATTCATCTAATGTAGTGATAGATTCCCTATAATTGATATTTTTTAAGTTGGTTCAGTGATTATTGTTGAATTGCATGTATTTTTACCATCACTTGTCTTGTATGTTGTAGTGTTCTAGTTGAATGTCAAGATGTATGATAAAACAAGAAAAAAAACTTGCATGTCCAAAGAAAAGCATGATGTGTGTATGCATCAAAAAGAAAACTAAATGAGTGTTTCTTCCCAATAGGACCTTGAGAAAGTGCGTCGAGATGGTGCATCGCCCAAGGAACTGGAAAAAGCAGAAGCAAAGCTGAAGAAAGCCCATGATGAATATCGTAGTCTTGTGGACAAGTATAACAACATTCGAGAAGAATTTGAAAAGAGGATGACAACATCTTGTATGGTATGTGCAATATTATTTTATATGGCTTTCCATCTATCTATCTTTCTATCTCTATCTGACACTTGATCCTAAGAACACCACCTCTTGGGGTTGGCTATGATAAAAGAGTCTTCATTTATTCCTGTCCTCGCATTCCCTCCATGCATGCTTTAATCCTCACATTCTTCTTTTTCCTCTCCCTCTAGTGGTGAAGCATTCTGTTCTGCCATATGATTGCAGGTTGTCCTGTTGCACAGCCTAAATCTGTCATTTTCATTAACACATTCCTTGCCATGTCACTTTCTGGTATTTTTTCTATGTAGCCAAACCATCTTAGTGTTCTGTATTTGACCTCAATTTATTTTGACCAAATTTGTTGTACTGACTTTTAAGTACTTTCATTCTTCTTCTACCACAGGCATTTCTCAGGTGAAAAGATGTGAAAGATAAATGGTACAGATTTGTAATTACCAAACACGTACATGACATACACCCTTCTTTTTGTATAAATTGTTGTACCACTGTGTCAAGAGAATATGATTTAATTTATATACTTCCTTTATTTATTTTTATTTATTAGAGAACATGAAAATGTATGTGTTGAAGATGGTAAATTTCTGTTGTTAATACAGGTTGTGTATCGATATGTAGCTGAATTTACTTGGAACAATTTTTTTGTTTATCCTATTGATTAGTAATTTACTTAATACATAAAGTTATTTTATTATAAGAATTTGGGAGTATATGGTAATGATGCTGATTTTATTTTTATTTTTATATTTCAGAAATTTCAGTCTGTGGAAGAGGCACATTTAGCACAAATGTTGCAGTTTGTGCAAACTTATATAACTGTGCTGCAGAGTAATCATGAGGCTATGGGACAAGTTCATCGAGATCTTCTGAATCAGTATTCTAAATACTCGGTTGAAAAACTGCTGGATATGTTTGCACTTTCAAAGCATACTGGATTGGAAAAACCAAGTAAGTTTGTCACTTTTTAGTTGTTGGCTTTCTGTTTTATGAAGTGAATTATGTGATACAGATATATTCTTAGCCCTGTGGTGGGAGCTGCAAGAATATGAACACCATATTCCTTGCGGGTCACCATAGGTGCCCAAAAAGGACAGAGTGAGGGGCCTGGGAAGCTCCTCCTCTGTGTTTTTTTCCAATGAGAAGGAAAGACAAAGGGGAAAGGGAGAGTAATGTCTCCCCAAACTCGCCTTGCCTTGTCTTGGTTACCATCCTTTAAAGTTGATATAAGCCAGGTATATATTTAGATCTATCTTATCTATAGTTTTTGATTCCTTGTTCTATCTATCTATCTATCTATAGTCTCTGATGCCTCGTTCCCCCCAGAAACATCCCTCAAGGGAATGACCACTGCAGAAAAGCCTCCACCTCTCCCTATCCATACACTCCATCCTTGCTTGGTCAATCCCTTCCCCTCTACCATAATATATTTCATGCATGTACTCCTTCACTCTATCCTTCCATCTTACAACTTATCTTATTTTACACATTACTTCCTCTCAATCCTTGCAAGTGATGGGTTAATAAATAGATATATTCTATATTGTATGTGTTCTTTTTCAGATGCAATGGTATTTGAGGAATCAGAATCACTTGGATCAGGTATTTCTGGGCAGCAGTCTCCAGAACCTGCTGACCAGTCCAAGGCATCAGTAGAAGACACTGGAGGCAGTGGAGGAAGCTCTGCAGGAGGCGTCCTAGCGGGAAGTTCTGTAGTCGTCACAAAGCCTGGTAGGATGGAGAGTGGTAAAAAGCTATTACGAGAGCGTACCTCAATTTTTTCCATATCCAGGGTTACCTCAAGATCTTCCTCGTCTACTGCAACAGGTTCTGGCAGTCAGATAGGGAGTGGGGGAAACTCTAGCAGGGTGGCTGTAAATGCTTCTGTCTCTCCATGTAGTAGTAAAATCCTCAGCACCTTCACACAGGACCACACCAGTTCACCTGAGTTGAAAGCAAATACACCATCAGGAAATACTTCGTCTGTTAAAGGCAACTTTACCTGTGCCACAAGCATCAACAAACCATCTCGTCGGACCACCTCTCTACTCAACTTGTTTGTGGCGTCCACTTCCTCTGCTGGTATGTGGCTGGTCGTTCTGTCCTTGTGTTTCTGGCTCTGTGGCATCACGTAGCACTATAAAAAAATGTTTTATTTGCATTACCTAATATGGTTGCTTCATAACCTATTTGTGGCTAAAAAGTACTGTTGGAAAAAATCTTATCTGTGTATTTTCATCCTCAGGAAAAGTATCCTAAATGAAGCTGAATGTGTTTATATTCTATTTATATGATTATATTTATGATAGCATGAATGTAAAACAGACTATAACAAAATACAATACCTTCACACCATGATAGTGAGGAGAGATTTTTTTGTTTATGTAGATGCATTGTGTGAACACGCACATGTAATTGAGTAATGGTCTTGAGGATCACGGGTGAGACTCATGATCTCTAGCCATTACTCTCATCTTAAGGGTATTAAAAGTGTTCCAAGGAATATTTATAAGTCAGAATGAATAAGATAGCGATGCCTTATGAATGGAATAATGGATCGGTAGAAGAATTTAAATACTTTCATGCAATTTTTGCATAAACATTTAGAAAATAGCAAGAGACTTGAATGTTTCCATTAAATATATTCCAAGACATTGATTTATGTGAAGATATGTCATGACTAGACTAATTTGTAGTTCTTAAAGATATGCCATCTCTGAAACAGTCTGCTTGAGGAAAATGTGACAAATGAAACCAATACATTTTTTATTATTTCTGGTTTGAAAAGTGCAGACTTTCATTGATTTAATGGAGAACATATTTTGCAGAAACTAATTTAGGAGTTCTCATATTATAATTTGCCTCTTTTTATTATTTATCTATCTATGCCTTCAATGCCTCATCGGTACTTTCCTTAAACGGGTGATCACAGCAGAAGAGTCTCTCTCTTTCCCTGTTGTGACATTCCCTCACTGTGTGGTCAAGGCCATGCATCTCTCCCTCCAGTTCACATTCACTTTGTCCCTCCACTTTACTGATGACCTCCATCTTGCATTCTACCCTTCAACATCACTTATGTACAATCTCTTAACAAGCTCATTTTCATGACATGTACAAACCAGCTTGGTGTACTGCACTTTATCCATTCAAACACTCTACATGCTATTACACACATGCTAAAGTTTTCATTCACTTAGTCATTGCTCTCTTCATTCCACCTTGACACCTCACACACTCTACTTACACAGCTCATCTCCAATGCATGTATTCTCGACTGCTATGCTGCATTCCATGTCTGCGTGGATGCCGGGTGGCTCCTGGGTACAGTGCTCGGCTCTTAACCAAAAGGTTGTGAGTTTGATCCTGGTTTGTGAGAGCTTTTGGTGAGAGGTGTAGCAGTCTATAGGGTATCATATAATCAACCATCACCTCTCTAGACCTACTAAAAACCATAACCTTGTTCTTTTTGGCATTTACTTTCAACTTCCTCCTATAACACACTAAATCAAAACCATCTACCACCCACTGTAACATCTCCTTATCCTCTGCAAACAAACCTACCACCAGGGAGTGTTGCATACCATCTAACACCAGCTAAGCACCCATATCTCTCACTCTGACTTTCATCTCTTATGCATCCATCCATGTACATATTGACAACCATACTGATATCACACACCCCTGTCTCACTTCCATATCAATTCTAAAACTTTTTATTCTCACAGCTATATTTATTTATTTATTATTATTTTTTTTTTTTTACTTTGGTCAACCACAGGCTAATCATGAACTTTTCCCTCAAGTGGTCATGGCAAGGCTGAGCACATTACTGAAGGTTGATGCAAATTACCATACCTGGCTTGACTAATGTTACCTTTTGTTTGCGTTAACATGACCTTGCAGGTCGCAGTGAGCGTGAGTGGTCTGCCCCTCCCAGCTGTGACTCAGGTGGGGGGGAAGATAGCCAGAATGGGGCTGTAGGTGAAAGAGGCACTGAGAGCCTTCCACCATCTCCAGCTAAGGCTTCCCCAGCCCGTGTGACTAGTGCCCCTACCAGCCCCACAGCAACAGATGATTCAAGCCTGGGTCGCACTGTATTCCGCTCATCAAAGTGTAGGGTTAACCAATTTCTTTTGTGATTTCTTTATTTTTATTATTTGGCTTCTGAATTTGGAGAGGTTAATTTGACTACTATAATACAAAATATTAAGAGGGAACTTTCCTTCATAGATCCAAATTTTGGGGTGTTTTTTAAGTATCAAAAAATATGTGTTATATGGAAGATAAGTAAGCCATTTAACCTTTGCAAATTTTTTTTTAAATTCATGCATTTTCTCATTTTGTTTTCTTATGTGTGGTTGTGTTAGCCTTTCATGGTGATTGCAAGAATAGCCCATCATTTCATAATTTTCAAGCCATGTCTATATATAAAAACTAGTCCCAGTCCTGCAACCCTGAAGAATTAGATTCATTATCAACAATTCACTGGTTCCTAGTCAGGTAGAAGCTGCAGTAATTGCCACTATTGTAGTAGCTGCAAAAACGTTTAAGGCAGTTTGTATAATGCCAAACTAAAGTAGGTGTGAAAAATAGGCTGAGGCTTTTAACATGTATAATGGTGGAGATAAATCTTGGTCAAGAAACTCTAAACCTGATTGTGTTTTGGGTTTTGATGAAGAGTATCATTACTTCACAACTGGGCCCTTTGTCATTATGTTGAATACTAGTTAAATAAGTTAAATAAGTTTGACTGGCAGGATGTTCATGCTTCATTCCCTTGCTGCTTATGTGGCTTGGCTTGACACATCCATCCCTGGAAGGCTTACATTAACCCGAAAATCCACTATGAACCTCATGTACTGTAGGAGGAGGGCCAATGTCTTTCTAGACATAGTAATAATCGGATCTCACCTATTCACATATCCATCATTGTACCATCTAAATAGAAGAAGAATGAGGTTCTTTAATAGCAACAGGGAAGAAAGGAGTTTCTGACATCAGGAAATCAGAAAAAGATTGTCATTGTGAAGCTAGTATACCACCAGTAGTTTCTCATGTGCCTACTGTCTGCCATGATTGACTCGATACCCCAAAGGAAAGTATGTCCATATTCCCGTCTTCCTCTCGTAAAATAGATATAATATTGGTTCTTGTTATGCTTAATCTAAACACAAAGACAAACATATGTACAATTATAAGGTGCATAGTGGTTTACTGACTACACAGATTAACTGGTTACTAACACACTGGTAACATTCACCACCCTCCACTAGCTGCTTCAAACTGTCTCAATCACCTTTTCCAGTAGTTAGTTAATTATATAGTTGCTGGCCTGTTGGACCTTGGTTGATGCATGTGGTAAATGGATATAGTATCACAAATTACAGTAACTTCATTTGAATGTTGGCATTGACAATGAAGAATGGAGGATGTTACAAAAGTTGATGTAACTGAAAGTTGAAGTATCAGCTAGCTTAATGTACATAACACGTTTACAATTGGATATCTGAGGTATTGCATTATCTGGCAAACACCAGGCAATATGGCCCAGATAACTATCATTTTATTTGACACAATTTTAAAAGTTCAAATTATGTAATTGTTAAAATCTGAATATATATGATTGGTTACTGTTGAGTAAATTGGTAATTTTTAAAATGCATTGCTTGAAGATAATTGATTAATCATTATTCCAAATGTTTCATTGAAATACCATATCATAAATTGTATTTTTTGGTAACTATCGGGATGCAACATTTGAAATGAATCTGGGAAATTGAAGTAGTATTGTGGTGCTTTAGTTGCTTTGCAATTCATTTATTATAAACTGATCCAGCAGTTACTTGGAAAGTGTTAGTCATGCTAATTCAGTACCAAGGTGTAAAGATGCTTTATGTTTATTTGCAATGTTAATATAATTTACTGTCATAAAAATATTATCTTCATAATTGGACATGTCATGTTCACTGCTGAATAGATGCCATTTCCAAATTTCTTCACGAATCGTGGCGCTATGCCAGTTTGTGTCAAGTTCTACCTGCAAACGTTACACCTTCACCCTCCACCTTGACTCTCATCTGTACCTGTTGTCTCTTTGAGATCCAATCAGTTAGCTTTCTTTATAAATGATCTCCCTCCAGCCACATATTTTGTTTATTTTTACTCCTTAAATATTTGTGGTCTTTATTTGTTCTTCATTTATTTAGTTTTTATTGGATCTCAAAAGAATATTGTAGCAATCACCTTTTAGTCAGTCTTTGTGCACTTGTAAAGTAAAATTATTCTCCGTAATTTAGTTGAGACAATTTTATTAATTCTCTCTCTCTCTCTCTCTCTCTCTCTCTCTCTCTCTCTCTCTCTCTCTCTCTCTCTCTCTCTCTCTCTCTCTCTCTCTCTCTCTCTCTCTCTTTTTTTTTTATGCATTTAATTTTATAGAACAATTAGTTCATTATCATTGTTATAGTTGTATGGATCATATTTAAAGTAAAGGTGAGTTTGGCTGATGGCGTGTCCTTGACAGTAATATTTGTTAATTTTCCTATATAAAAAACACCTTGCACCTTAGATACATTTTTTTCCGTCCAGTATTATTTTCTTCATATTCTGTGCATTATGTTTATTCATTTATTTTATTCTATTTCTATTTTATTTTATTTTATTTTATTGTTTTATTCATTGAGTTGCATTCATTTTGAGTGTGATCACCTCATTAGAGTGTTAAGTATGAACACTTTGAACTACTGGAGCAGTGTTATGTGGATTAACTTTGGAACTGGGCATTTGGTCTGTCATCCTTTACATACTTAATATTACACATAGCTCAACAAAAGGGTCTTTAGGCTTTTGATTACATACATACTAAAAAGGAATGGCTTTAGTATTAGCCAATATCATGTATCAAGGTCATTTTATAACATAATGTATCGTAGTTGAATATAGTGTTATATGGATTAGGTTACATTTTGATAGTGCTTCAGTTTGATGCAGGTAATAACAATTGTTATATTTTTTCATATATGAAGGGGAAAAGTTCTTAAAATCTTGATGTACTTACGTATTAGTGTTTTGGAATTCAGATACATGATGAAAAGTTTTCAGCATATTTTACAATAGTTGTAAGCTGTAAACAATAGCCATGATTGACATAAAGTCAACATCATTAACATTATTATGTAGCAGTGTAGATTATAGAGTAATATTTATATCAAGATATAGAATTTGCTGAGTGGGATGTGGGCTATCAAAAATTTCTTCATGCTGTTATTGCCAACAGATGATAAATAAACATGTAATTTGTTGTAAAATAAGTACGTACTTTCAACAAAACTCTTAGTTATCCCAAGATAAACTTTTTTGTTGCTTGATATGGAGGCCATCCCCTTTAGTTATTTAAATCCTTATTACTGCTTTTTGAGCATTGGAATCTGATTTGGTCCCTAATTGTCAATGCTCATTGACGTAGATAAGCTTCACTGAATATTTCAGTTCGTGTATTTCTATAGTGTATTGTAATGATCTCACTTGGAATATTTACCTGAAATTTCCAGGATTCCATGACAAAACTTTGATTGAATGAGATATTTGAAATGTTTATGTAACCAAGAATTATGAATGAATTCAGAAAGTTTCCTACTCTAAATATAATTAATTATATGACCTTGATAGATATTGTTTAAAACCTAATCTGAGATTGATTTTGGGAAGAGGCTGAGCTATGTGTCAAAGGCTGTACCTCTATGGTAGTAACCTTGAGCACAATCTTTTCTTTCAGTGTCGTTACCAGGAGGAACACCAGTTTTGTCTTTTGGTGGGTACAACCTGTACTATCCAAATTTTTCAGGCTTATTTCTATATGATACATGGCAATAATTGTGGAAGATAACATGAGGTCACATGCAGTACGTATACCAATAATCAGGATGTCACATAATATTTTAATTTTTTTAAGAGGAAGTTCCCATAGTAATGACCTTCTGTTTTCTTCAGCATTTCTTGCCATTATATTTTCCTGTTATTAGAAGTGCCAGTCTTGCCAGTAAAAGCTTATAGACGTGGCATCCTATGTAGTGCAGAGGACACACACATACCCACACATACACACACACACACACACACACACACACACACACACACACACACACACACACACACACACACACGTGTTGTCTACTGGCCAGTGCTTGTCATACGTGGTGCCTATACTTTATTTTGCTGCTATTCGTGATTGCCACAGAGCTTACTCAGACACAGGGTCAGTCTTATAGACCAAGCATTGCAGTTTACACATTTGTTCCAATAATAGATGTGTACTTGAGGATACAGTTATATATTTTTGCTTTAACAAGATTATATTGTGAAATTCATTCACAATATTAAAGATGTAATGAATAATTTTCTATTTTGTGTATTGTGTTCAGTGCCACTACAAACTTTTCTCCTGGCCATGATTCTATAAATTTGAAAACACTTGATAAAGCTTTATAGAAATCATGGACATCATACTCTGATCATTGTGATATTCTTGTAAATTGAGTTTATTGGAGACGAGTGTTTGGTTATTCTGAAATTCTAATTATTCCAAAACAGTTAAATGTTTACAATCTTTCTCAGATTACCTCAACATGAACCATAGTTGTTATCTCTTGGAATTGTTTGCCTGTAATTTTGGCACTTTGTGTTCTTGGGGAACTGGAAGTAATGTAGAATGAATATTCACTCTGTAATTGGTGTATTGGTTCTATGACTTGTCTAATATACCTCTTACACTATTGTGTAAGTTTTTACAGATATTGATGTTATTCGTGTTCTTGGCTTACTTTCTTAAATGGGTACTTCAGAATGAACATTTGGCCCTGCAACAACTTTTATCACAAACTGTATGTATTTAGAATACGTATACTACTTTATTGTGATATTGAATTGCAGAATAATGTCCATTGTATTAATCCAATTTATTTTGTAATGTTGGATATTACTTACTCATATTCATTACATATATATTTTGCTACAGTTCTAGTTCTCAAAATTACTAACATGTACATTTATAGCAGTTTTTTCCAGCCACACACTCATTAATGTTTGCTGATAAATAGAATTGCCGGTAGGTTCTTGAAGAGTTTAGATTTTTCTAAGTAACTATAATCACCTTGAACACCTTCCTTTCCAGGGATGGAGGGGGTTTAGGTTTTGAAGTTGAGATTATTGGTCTTTCTGAACAGCCATCCAGCATTTTGTTTTATTTATTTCATAATCTTCACTTTTTTCATGCATTGAGATGACTTTGATCATTATAAAGTTATTGTATCTTGTGTCTATTGGATATACCATTTTGTTTCCTTAGATATTTTTTTCTTCTATGTCTATTTAACCATTTATAGCCATTCACTTACTCACACATGTCTGTAAAAGATAGGCAAATATATTTTTTGTTTCCTTCTCACAGGTTTCTGACAATATTTGTTATGCAACACTGTTATTACAAATACCCATATAGGTCCAACAGTTGAAAATCTTTATTCTTTTATTGTTGTTATTATTACTATTATTATTATTATTGTTATATTTTTTTTAATGTTCAGCAGGTGATGTAATTATTAGGCATGTCCCTCTAATTAACTTTCATATGTGTGCGTTGCCTTTCTGCTTTTGTGACCTTGTCAAAAGAAGTGTTAACAAAAATTTTCATCAGTTTACATACTGCTTTACTTCTTAATTTTTGTCTTACATAAAAATGGAAACTGTCCAGGAGTTAGAATACAAACAGGATTGAAAATGTTCTGACCCTTTCTCTTTCAAAAATGTAAACAAAATTAGAGTTTCAAATAGACTTAGTGAGAAGCTAAGCGAAGAAACAAGTGTTAGTGCTGTTTTGAGAGTGTTTATTGGTGTGGTGATTGCAGTGGCAGCAGCAATGGTTGAGTATAGAGTCCTAAGAGGTAGGCAAAGGGAAGTGTATGGTGGATAGATGAGATAGAAGACGATATACAATAGGCAACAGTTTTTCTTTGGACAAAATATATTTACACAATCTCAACTTTCCACGTTAAACACTTTGAATCTCGATGGGTTAGAATGACATGGGCTGCTATTTTCGCTTGTTCCTACAGGCAAGTTGTACAAAACTCTTCCAAAATTCCTCTAAAATTTCTCAAGTTCGTTAATTGATTTACATTGACCCTGAATTCCAAAATGCAATACCCTTCTTTGACAATCTATTATAATTCTCAAAAATTTACGACCACAAAATCTATGGAGTACAATAAGCTATGATGATTTTTTTCCAACGATGCCATAACTCCCACAATGCACAGCTTGTAACCAAACCAGACCACATTTATCATTATCTATAAATGCTCAGAAATTGTGTCAGCTGGTGGAAGAATTTGGATGAGTGTGTAGAAAGGAATTTAAAAGTGAATGGCAATAATGGTGTGACCCGTATATCAGATCCTGTGCAGGGAGGGAAAGAGGCATGTGTTACATGTGAAGTGACGAGGATAGACCTACAGCCTCTGTTGTTGAAGAGAACCCCACTTGGCCCCATTTGTTGGCCCCATTTGCATGACTGACGACATGCTGTGTTGGGTGGGATATCCTTCTGTAGGGACATAAGGGCTAAGTGATGACGATAGTGCTGTAGAATGTCTGAAAAGTTGTGGTGTGAATGTGATTGACTGGTTTGTAAGATTGCTAAATGTGTTTTGTGACCACTGTGGTACCAGATGTTTGAGCAAGTGCATGTATAGTTCCCTTGTATAAAGGACAGAATAATAGGTGTGAGTGTACTAGTTTTAGGGGTTCAAGTCTGCTGAGTATAATAGGTAATGTGTATGGTAGGGTGCTGATAAATAGGATTGAAGATGGTTCAGAAGGTATTATTTGTGAGGAAGATTGTGGCATTAAAGAGAAATGGCGCAATAAAACCGGCGAATATACAAAATTATTACATACATACATACATACATACATAGATATACATACATACACTATATATGATTTTCTCTGCACTAAATTTGTATGTGCGCGCTCTTGTGTGAGAGAGAGAGAGAGAGAGAGAGAGAGAGAGAGAGAGAGAGAGAGAGAGAGAGAGAGAGAGAGAGAGAGAGAGAGAGACGTTCAGTTTGAATATGTAACCGTGATCACATGCTTATTTTGCTATTGCTTGTTTTCTGCTCTTAAATCTTGGGTGGCATTCTCTATATCTTGCTGCATTACCATTTGCTTTGTAGTGCTTTACTGCTGTATATAGTTGTCATTGTGTACCCTTTGTAAATATGAAAAATTTGAATTGAGGGAAGAGTAAATTTTGTTAAGTGATTTATTCACTGCAGTAAGTGTGTGTATATATATATATATATATATATATATATATATATATATATATATATATATATATATATATATATATATATATATATATATATGTGTGTGTGTGTGTGTATATATATGTGTATATATATATATATATATATATATATATATATATATATATATATATATATATATATATATATATATATATATATACATACATACATACATACATCCATGCAATACATATATACATACATCCATCCATGCAATACATACATACATACATACATACATACATACATACATACATACATACATACATACATACATACATACATACATACATACACACACACACACACACACACACACACACACACACACACACACACACACACACACACACACACACACACACACACACAGAGACACAGAGACACAATACCCTTCTCACTTAGCTCCTAGGCCCCCATAGAAGAAGAGAAGTGCACCTCATCCAGTATATATATATATATATATATATATATATATATATATATATATATATATATATATATATATATATATATATATATATATATACATTAATTATCTATTATGATTGATCAGATGGTTTATTTCAGATGTTAATATATATTATTATGTGTACCTTGGTGGTAAAGTATGTAATACATTGTGATGGAAACCTTTTTATATCATGTAAGAAAAAAATATCCTAGTTAAATTTATTCTAATGGCCGTGATTCAACATCCATGATCTTAGCATTAGGTGACTTATTCATAGGAAGATGAAATATTCAAAATGCTAAGCTGTGCTCATCCTGTCGATTTTATAATACTTAGAGATCACTTAATGTATTAATATTTAGTAGGTATTGAACATTTCTTAACACTTTAGTTGCATGTGAAGTCTATTTATCTATATCTATATACCAGGCTGTTATGACCCAAAGGGAGTAGCCATACAAGGCACGTATACATTCATAAATGTACACACTTAGCCCCTAGAACCCCAGAGAAGTAATTTTTATAAAGCTGATTAGTTTTGTAGCTGAACTTTAAATTTATCTGTGTGTATATCTGGCTTATACTCTCTTAAATGGAGGCAGCCAAGCCAAACCGATTAAGATTCGGGGAGACATGACTTCCCTCCTGCTCCTCTGTGCCTTTTTTTTTTTTTTAACTTTAAAGATATAACCTCATTAAGGATTGGTGTAAATTTAGATGAAGTTTTCTTATAGATTCTGATTTATCTTGATATTCTTATAACCATTTCCTTGTGTTTATCATATATCACAAGTTAAATAGAAGAATGGATTTTTGTAGTATGTAAGTACAATTTACATACTTCACAGTTTACATAGTATGTGCCATATTGATTCAATAATAGTTAAAATTTTCTATTATTTATTGATATTAACAACATCTAATGTTTTGAGTTTTAGTACATATTTTCAATTAGTGGCAATGAGATTTCCACATTTAGTATAGTTCTTTTTATTTGATACTTTTTAAGGAAATAAGCTTAATTAGTATTTTCAAGTAGCAATACTCATGCCATACTTGAGTTATGTCATACTTGAGTTTTGCACTGGTTCATGAATTTCCCCTTTCCCAAATATCATGGTGTCCATTGTACCAAAGTTATCTCAGTGGAGGTAGTTATCATGTGTTAACATTTATCGTGAAATGATAAAGTGGTATGTAGGATTTGAAATTGTTGGTGTTGAGTCATGCTCACGTGGTTGTGCAGCTTGAAGGCAGTGTGACTTTTGGTGGATCAACAGGAAACTTTTCAGCAGTGTTAATGTAGAGAGCTGTGGTGATTTACTGGATTTTTCACCCAGGAACAGCCAATTACAGTCAGCTTCCAAAGATGTATTGCACTGAGTAAGAGCTGGACGGTTGACCTTCCGTAGTGTTTAACTTGTATTGCAAGGAAAACTACAATACCCTTCCACCCTTGATCAAACCAGATGATTGACAAGTACCAAGTAACAGTGATATTTGCTCATTCGTTGTGCACAATCAGTTATCTTCTCAGACCAATTTTTTCCATAGAGGGCAGGTCAGATATTGTGTTGTGCTTCCCACCACAGGCGTGATACCATAAGTCACCCCTTTTAACTTTTGCTCAATGCATCATAACTTTGGCTGCCACATCTGCCTGGTCATGGCTGGAAGATTAATTTAGTCAATCACAGCTGTTCTACACACTGTCACTGCTGGAGCTACATTGTGTCTGTACAGAACACATGAAAGTCATATGGCTTATTACACATTTCTTGTCACTTATTTTGGATTTTATACTAAGATAACTTCTTGCCAGTACAATCGCCACCATGAATGCTAACCTTCTCCTAAGAAGTGTCTAGTTACTGTAGAAAGGGAAGCAAGGGAGGACTCGTTCTCTTGCGTCATATTTTTGTTTTTTAGTCTTTCAATAATTGACACAGCCACAAAGCCTCACTTCATTTGGCCACTCCACAGGCCACTTCAGCACATGTCATGCACGTGTTCACCACTTAAGTGAAACACCTCATGGGCCTCCTCCATGTGGCCTTCCTTGCCACTGCATCATCAACCACTCCAACCTAATGACCATGTTTCACTACCATTTACATTAAACATTTCTGCTCAAGATAATAGAATAACTTTGTACACATGATTGCTAAAACAAACAAGTACATTTACAATATAATTTATGTTGTAAGTTTTGGAATTCATGAACTTCATGCAAGCTTCGCTGACCAAAGCAAGTCCAAAACTCAAGTACCCTCTGTATGTGTGTGTGTGTGTGTGTGTGTGTGTGTATTTATATATATTTACATATATATATATATATATATATATATATATATATATATATATATATATATATATATATATATATAATATCTATATGTATATATATATATATATATATATATATATATATATATATATATATATATATATATATATACACATTATATATATATATATATATATATATATATATATATATATATATATATATATATATATATATATACACACAAATATATGCCAAAAGTTTTTTAGTTGACTTCTTGATATATTCTAAAGAAAACGGTGTTTATGTTTAAATGTAAATAGATTTAATTTTTTTTTTCAAGATTATTTATTTTATCCTTTCTTTCAGGGTTCCTGAGAAGTAGACGAGACAGGAAAAAGGAAAAAAAAGTAAAGAAAAAGAAAGATGCAGACTCATCAAGTAATAAAGAGGAGAAATCTGACACGTAAATACATACCATTATTCTTAGCTTTTATTTCTTGATTATTGTTAAGTGTAAATGATGGCTATTGTTTTCGTATCAGGTTCTTGAAACTAAAAAAAATTGACCAGATGCAATTTTGCTCTCTCTCTCTCTCTCTCTCTCTCTCTCTCTCTCTCTCTCTCTCTCTCTCTCTCTCTCTCTCTCTCTCTCTCTCTCTCTCTCTCTCTCTCTCTCTCTCTCTCTCTCTCTCTCTCTCTCTCTCTCTCTCTCTCTCTCTCTCTCTCTCTCTCTCTCTCTCTCTCTCTCTCTCTCTCTCTCTCTCTCTCTCTCTCTCTCTCTCTCTCTCTCTCTCTCTCTCTCTCTCTCTCTCTCTCTCTCTCTCTCTCTCTCTCTCTCTCTCTCTCTCTCTCTCTCTCTCTCTCTCTCTCTCTCTCTCTCTCTCTCTCTCTCTCTCTCTCTCTCTCTCTCTCTCTCTCTCTCAGTGAAGCCAATGATGATTCTGCAACCAAGACTAATGAGGTAGCAGCAGTGCCAGTAGCAGCTGCTTCTGATAAGGGAAGCATCAGTGGCCAGACTCCAAGTATAGATGAAGAAGGATTCTCAGTACGTCCTCAGGAACCAAAGCCTGCTGGGGAGGAAAACAGCTTTGATTCATCTTCAGACACAGACTCTGGTGAGTAAGAGATTTGTTAAGTATCATATTTAACAGCTTATAAGACATGCGTTTTATCCACTACAATGTTCCAAAAAATTAGCCTGTCATAATAGATCAAGGGTCAGCTTTGGATTACTGGCAGGGGATAGTTTTGGGGTTGCAGTGGTCCGTAAAATGAACTGATCAACCATCAGGTGATCTTGACTTTGATCTTCCAGTGTAGAGGTGCAATGTGATATTTGAGTGCATTTTGGGGGGAAAACAAGTTATTCTACCTGTCTTATGTAATCCAAGTGTATCTGGAGAAAAAGCTATAAAACCCAGTGATGTTATAGATGTTCAGTTATTTATAATTAATTTTAAATTTACACAAACTTGGAAACTAGAAAACATAAGAACATACGAAATGGGGAGACTGCAAGAGGCCAGTTAAATGACCTACACGAGGCAGCTTCTTGTCCCCCACCCTTGGAATAATCCAATATTTAGCCCTCCCACCTGTCATCCCAATCCATACTCTGATCCAACCGTCTTTTAAAGCTACCTATTGACTACTAGTGCTGGCACAGAATCGTATGCTCATATCAAGTGGGAATTAGTGAAGTAGGCACAGACCAGTAGGGCTCATACTACAACTGTTGTTCAGGAGAGATTCGATTCTCATTTACATCGGAACAGAATGTTTCACCAGTACCCTGACAGTCAACAGCTGCAGCCCCCCACCAGTCTGAGCCATTGGAATAATCCAATACTTAGCCATCCCACCTGTCATCCCTATCCATACTTTGATCCAACCGTCTTTTAAAGCTACATATTGACTCAGCACTTACTACATGTCTACCCAGTCTATTCCAATCGTTCACCACTCTGTTAGTGAACCAATATCTACCTATGTCTGTCCTGAATCTAAGTTTTTCTAGCTTGTACCCATTTCCACACGTCCGATCCTGACTACTAAATTCTAAAACCTGATCAATGTTTTCCTTATTAATTCCTTTTATCCATTTGAAAACCTCAATCATATCCCCTCTTGCCCTCCTCTCTAGGGAGTGGAGATTAAGACGTTTTAACCTATCTTTGTAGGAAAATTTCTCAGCCCCTGAATCATCTTGGTTATTCTTCTCTGAACTGCCTCCAAGCAGCCTATAGCCTTCCTATAATACGGGGACCAGAATTGAGCTGCATAATCTAGGTGGGATCTGACTAACGCTAAATACAACCTCAGAATGACCTCAGAACTCCTATTTGTCACACACCTACTAATAAATCCCAGTATCTTGTTGGCCCTATTTCTAGCTATAATACACTGTTCCCTGGGGCGCAAGTCACTGCTTATTTGAACTCCTAAGTCCCTCACACTATATGACCTTCCTAAGGTATTGTCATTTAATGTGTAGTCTACAGGCCTATTACCTTTACCTACGCTCATAATGCTACACTTGTTAACATTAAACTGCATCTGCCATTTCTCTGACCACTCGTACAGCCCATTTAAGTCATCCTGCAGCATCCTAGCATCATCTAAATTCTTTACTGGTCTTCCTATCTTTGTGTCATCGGCAAATTTACTGATATCACTGTTTATTCCTGTCTCTAAGTCATTTATATAAATTATGAATAACAACAGTCCTAGTACTGATCCCTGTGGTACCCCACTACTGACATTACCCCATTCTGATTTCTTCCCATTAATCTGTACCCTCTGTTCCCTACTAGTAAGCCATCCCCTAATCCATTCTAGTACCTTCCCACCTATGCCATGAGCCTTGACTTTACTTAACAGTCTCCTATGGGGTACTCTGTCAAAGGCTTTACTGAAGTCCAAATAAACTATATCATACTCGTCCGCCTTATCTATGGTTTCAAATACCTTCCTATAGAAGGATAATAAATTTGTGAGGCATGACTTCCCCTTGCTAAAACCATGTTGACTATGTCTAATTAGCTTGTGTTCATCTAAATGTTTTCTAATTGCCCTTGCTATGATAGTATCTAACATCTTGCCTACCACTGATGTTAAACTGATTGGGCGGTAGTAGGAATACATGACAACAATCATTAGCATTTAAAAATTTGGTAATATGTTGGTTTTCTTTTCAACTTTAAAAAGCAGATGCAGAGACAGAGAAAAGAATCCATGTGGAGATCAAACCAATCAGCAATGGTAACGCACCAATGTCTGCCAGTGTTGATGAACTACGTGCCACCATTGAAGGGATATCACTGTCACCTGCTTCATACCCATCTGTAAGTATAAACATCAACATAACTACATAGATAGAAAGATAAATAGATAGATAAATATATTGATACATAGATAGATTTAAATAGATGAGCTATTGATGTTTATCATGTATGTTTGTTTTTCATGTCATCATTTGCAATGCTGCACAATTTTTCCAGTACATTACTCAGTATTATAAAAAATTTTCTTCTTCTTTTCTTTGAAAGCTTTAAAGATCTTTGAATAATTATATTTAAGGATAGATAAATTATTATTGGTTTTCATTGTCCTGATTTTTGAAGTAGAAATGTAGTTGTTTGTGTGTCTCCAAGTGACCAGCAACAACTCATATGAATTATATATGAATGTAACTGCTGTAGATTTTTTTTTAGATATTGAAGAGACAAGATAAATTGAAATATTTGTAATGATTGCTGAAAGCAATATTTGCCCATTTTTGTCATGTTGAGGGTTGAAAGGTCTATTTTAGCCGTACTATTCTTTTTCATAAGAGCTCGATGAACAATTAAAAAAAAAATCTTGGAAAGAGATGACCAAGAAGATGCTCATGATGGTGAAGACAATGAATACCATTGTCAGCATCAAACTATATAGTAAACCTTCCATTTTGGCAACATATTTGTTTCTCATAAAAAAGGGACCAAATGGAATGGAGCAAGGGTTCTGGGAAGCCATTCCTCTGTATGCTTTCCTATGAACAGACGTGTGTGGGTGGCATGAATATCTGATCTGTCTTTTTTGGGCCTAGTTTGAGTTTGTCGCTGGGATTTATGTGCCTGCGTATCTCCTACACTCTCAGAGAGATCTCAGTCTGAGCTTCAGTGTCCTGGGAACCACAGTGATTGATGGCTACACAAGTGAAATATTCCTCGGCTGAGGATATTCGACCTGTGACTTCTACTTCGCATAAGGACAGTTTTGTTTGTCTACAAATGGATGAACTTAGGTATTCATGTGATTGAGTTATTGAGGGATACTAGAAGAGGGACATGGAGTCAAAATTCTGGTAAAAGAGCAACCCCCATCTGTGGCCCCTCACCAGGCTGCTTCACAGTATAAAATGTTCCGGACAATGGCTGGCCATGCGCTAAAACTTGCAACACTTCATAACTTTACGGTAAAACTACATCACCTAGAGAGTTTGGGTTTGAGGGAGATTGCAGAGGAGGGATTGATAAGTGTTATGCTATTAAGGTTTAAGCGACTCGATGATGGAAAATTACTAATTTTTGTTGAACTGTCTAAACAACCCTAGCTAGGAGGAACATTTTCTTAGACAGTTCTCATCCTTTAAAGGTTAAGGGGATGTATTTATCTATCTATCCATATCTAGCCAGGATAAGGTGCACACACACACACACACACACACACACACACACACACACACACACACACACACACACACACACACACACACACACACAAGTATACGCGCACACACATTTTTATTTTTTTATTTTTTTTACATTAAAAGGGTACTGGCTAAGGGGAAAAAAAAAAGTATAAAAAAAATCCCGTTTGTCGCCAGACCCTATAAAGAAGATAGTAGGAGAAATAAAAAATGGGGGGGCAGTTCAATTTAGTATGAGAGGTGTCTTGACACTCCTCTTTTGAAAGAGTTTAAGTCATAAGCAGGTGGAAAAACAGGCAAAGGAAGAGAGTTCCAGAGTTTACCAGTGTAAGGGATGAAAGAGTGAACACACACACACACACACACACACACACACACACACACACACACACACACACACACACACACACACACACACACACACACACACACACACACACACACACACACACACACACACACACACACACACACACACACACACACACACACACACACACACACACACACACACACACACACACACACACACACACACACACACACACACACACACACACACACACACACACACACACACACACACACACACACACACACACACACACACACACACACACACACACACACACACACACACACACACACACACACACACACACACACACACACACACACACACACACACACACACACACACACACACACACACACACACACACACACACACACACACACACACACACACACACACACACACACACACACACACACACACACACACACACACACACACACACACACACACACACACACACACACACACACACACACACACACACACACACACACACACACACACACACACACACACACACACACACACACACACACACACACACACACACACACACACACACACACACACACACACACACACACACACACACACACACACACACACACACACACACACACACACACACACACACACACACACACACACACACACACACACACACACACACACACACACACACACACACACACACACACACACACACACACACACACACACACACACACACACACACACACACACACACACACACACACACACACACACACACACACACACACACACACACACACACACACACACACACACACACACACACACACACACACACACACACACACACACACACACACACACACACACACACACACACACACACACACACACACACACACACACACACACACACACACACACACACACACACACACACACACACACACACACACACACACACACACACACACACACACACACACACACACACACACACACACACACACACACACACACACACACACACACACACACACACACACACACACACCACACACACACACACACACACACACACACACACACACACACACACACACACACACACACACACACACACACACACACACACACACACACACACACACACACACACACACACACACACACACACACACACACACACACACACACACACACACACACACACACACACACACACACACACACACACACACACACACACACACACACACACACACACACACACACACACACACACACACACACACACACACACACACACACACACACACACACACACACACACACACACACACACACACACACACACACACACACACACACACACACACACACACACACACACACACACACACACACACACACACACACACACACACACACCACACACACACACACACACACACACACACACACACACACACACACACACACACACACACACACACACACACACACACACACACACACACACACACACACACACACACACACACACACACACACACACACACACACACACACACACACACACACACACACACACACACACACACACACACACACACACACACACACACACACACACACACACACACACACACACACACACACACACACACACACACACACACACACACACACACACACACACACACACACACACACACACACACACACACACACACACACACACACACACACACACACACACACACACACACACACACACACACACACACACACACACACAACACACACACACACACACACACACACACACACACACACACACACACACACACACACACACACACACACACACACACACACACACACACACACACACACACACACACACACACACACACACACACACACACACACACACACACACACACACACACACACACACACACACACACACACACACACACACACACACACACACACACACACACACACACACACACACACACACACACACACACACACACACACACACACACACACACACACACACACACACACACACACACACACTTATAGACCAGTGCCTTTGACCAGCATAGTATGTGAGAAAGTCATCAAGAAACAATGGACTGAATACTTTGAAAGAGAAGAAATAATGTCAGATAGACAATTTGGATTCAGAACAGGAAGATCATGTATCACCAATTTATTAAGTTTTTACTCAAGAGTGATAGATTTATATAACACAAGAACATGGTAGTTGGATGGATTGCATATATTTAGATTTAAAAAAGGCATTTGATAAGGTTCCCCACAGGAGATTACTACGGAAATTGGAATCCATTGGAGGATTGAAAGAAACATTACATTAAAGAATTGAAAGGAAGACTACCTAAAAGGAAGGGAAATGAGAACAGTAGTAAAGGATGAAAATCAGAATGGAGGGAAGTGAAAAGTGGAGTACCACAGGGATTAGTTTTGGCATAGTGTTTTTAATATACTATATGTAAATGATATGGCAGAAGAAGTAAGCAGTTACATAAGTCTGTTTGCAGATGATGCAAAATTACTAAGAAAGATAGGAAATCACAAGGATTGTGAGGAGCTACAAAATTATATAAACAAGATATGTGAATGGAGCAAGACAGGGGATATGGAATTTAATTAAAAAAAAAATCCACATATTGGAAATAGGAAAGAGTGCAATGAGATCCTCATGGACATATAAATTGGGACAAAATATTATATCAATAGCAAAAGAAGAGAAAAATTTGGGAGTGGTAATACAGGACAACTTATCGCCAGAGAAACCCCACTATATGGGGGTGTCATCTACTGTTTAGGCTGGAGATTACTTCCACATCAAAGCCTGACAGCATGAGCTGGCTTACAACTATTTTACTGAATAGAGTGAAACCTCATACAATATAGAGTACTGATTTACCAGTTGCATTGAGACAATTACTATATGGAAATTGTGCTAATCTTATAAGATACTGAAATCATTGACAACTTATGCTTTTTTGATTTAAACTTAACTATCATAATGATTGATAACCTCTAACTAGCCTCGTGTGCCTCCACGCCAGATAACCTCGGAAGGAAAGAGCAGGATCAGGTACCTAACCTTGCAGAAGGTAAAATCTAAATTAATTGTGCATGACTGCTCTGCCTGATATCTTTGCCTCAGCTCAGACTGCTGTATGCTTTAGTTCGGCTCTACTCTTGCCTGAGCTCGATCTCAAACTTGGCTATTTATTGATATCCTACGAGTTTATCTGATTGCTGTTTAATATTCATTGATAGCCTGTGTATATGGCATTTTGTGCTTTGTACCTACTTGTTGATACTATTGTAAGCTTAATAAAGTTCTAGGTATTTTGAATTGTATTGGTAGGTCCAGAAGAGTATAGTTGCTACAATATTTTATTTTGATACCAGTTGGTGAATTACAAAATTGTGTGAATGTTTTTTTTTATAGGAATTTAGTGATTTTTTTTCTCAGCTTATTCTATATAATTATTTTCTTACTAACTCACAAACTGTAAAAACCTTTAGCTATGAAGTACTAAGTACGACTGCAACAAACATTCATTTATAAATACTTCTTGCTTTTATTGAGGTGAAATGACCGAGTTACAAATCAAAATACTGAGTTTGTTTGAATGTTTTGAAATGGAAGTCAAGGATACAATATTCATAAAACTTTGAGGAAGTAGGTTTAAGGAAGGCAGACCACCTGTGAGGTGTGAAGATAGAATAGAAGAATATATGAAGGAAAAACGGGAAAAGTAATAAGTAATAGAACAAAAAAAATGGGAAGCAAAATATATGGATTTGATATAGATTAGATAAAAGCTATTGCTTTGTCTTAAAGAGAATTTCCATAATGTACAGATACACTGGAAATTATTTGTGTTAAGTCAGGCAACTCTTGAAGATCCTCTGTATATAGTACATCTTTTTTTACAATTAAGTAATGTGTATGTCTTAAATATTGTAAGAAATACCATAAGCCTTACCCTACTGTCACTTGCATACTGTTGGCACAAAGTCACAAGCTTGTCTAGAGTTAGTTTGAAAAGGCGTGCTGAATTTTCCTGCCAAATTAGCGCATGGAGGCTGATCCGTGTAAAAATACAAATTAGTTCAACTGTAGGTATCCCAGTACTCCTTCCCTCAAAGCCAGTGGTGCACTGACTGTAATGACTGACATCCTCCCTTACCTTGTACTCCCTCCACCCTGCCACCACCCATGGGTTGTGTACACACTTTATTTCCCAATACAGGCTGTGTGTTACCATGTAATGTATTCTATTTTTAGAAAAAACTTTTTTTTTTCTTTTTTCTTTTTGTGATGCATGAAATTTGACTCATCCATGCCACTGGCTGACTATACAGAAATGAACATTTCTTGAGTCTAATGGCTATTCTGTGTAATACTATAAGATCGCTTTTTATCATCAAAAGATTGCATTGAGATGGTATGAAAGAAAATTGATTACCTTATAGTGAAGATGGATTGACATAAATCAATGCTTTTGATTGTGGATGTTTTTTTTATTGACAACAAAGTAAATAATATTGCACGGAAATTGTAATAGAGTAATGTTCATCATGCAAATGCTTTGTTTATGCCATTGCATGAATTAAATTTGAAATATTTTACCAACAGTATATTTAAAAGCTGATTATATAATTTTTTTTCTTTTTTCTTTGGCTATATATTTTTTATAATAATGTGTTTTTTATTTGATTGAACTTAACTATAGAACGTGCTTTTGGATTAATGATGCTATGCCAAATATTTTCAGACCCGAAGAACATCAACAGATGCCCAAGATTCATTTTCCCCCATGAAACGTTCCAATAGTATAACTCAGCAACTGAGGTGAGAATTAGTATGGTTACATCTTAATGCAATACAACTTAATAAACTATATATTAGGTGACTGGCCTAAAGGTGAACCAAAAGCTTACTTGTATGTCTTGATTGTAGATGGATATAGTTTATCATTTGAACCTTCATCACGGGTTCTGGATCTACTTGAAAATGTGTGAAAGCATACTCATGGGTTTCATAGAGCTCCATCTTCAGCATCCTTTTCCCAAACTTTCTCACATCCCTCCTCTGCACATGCCTAAACTATCTCAATCTCGCCTCTCACTACATTTCTGAACTGTCCTACTGTGTTGTCTCTAATATATTAATTTATAATCCTTTGAAAAGAGCATTGAATGAAAGAGGAATGTCTGTGGAGCAAAGAAGGATGATTGTGTGAGATAGGAGTTAATGGAGAGCAGTGGTGAATGTATAACTAATGACGTGCGATTAATGAGGAGATTCTCACACATTTGATATGACCTTTGGACCGTATCAGGTATGGGGAGGGAGAGGACATTATTTAGATATGAAGCAGCAGGAGTAAACCTTAGGACTTTGTTGTGGATACAACCTCCGCCCTCGTCCCCATTTCATGTTTGGTTGGGTATACTTTTATTCTCCTATGGGAGCCTGGGGACTAAGTGAGAGGAGTGTATAAGTATGTGTGTATGTATGCCTTGTCTTGGCTACACCCCATCAGAGAGATAACAGCTTTGAGTATATAGATAGATAGGTAATTCAGGCCATCCGTGTCACTCCCAACAAAATTTTAAGAATCTTCAGCTCTACTTTCACCAAATAGTATTATATTAATATTAACATGTAGCTTTCTGTGTTGCTGTAATGTTGTTTTACCGTTAGTTCTCCATTATTATTCATTTTTTCCAGTAATAAGCCAAGCTCTGTGGATCTGCTTGGTTTGAATCTCAACTTTGGCAACAGTGAAAGCCCCAGGAATACATCAGGGAGTACTGTAAGCTGTGAATCACCTTTCAACCGACCAATTTCTCCTGTGTCTAAAGGTATTCTTTTTTAATGCCTTTGCTTTTGACTTAAGCTTGAGACAAACCTACAGGCATGCCTGAAAACACTCAGTTATTTTGATGCTTTGTTTACTCTCATAGTATTTGTATCATGAATACTACAGCTGAGAAAATTTAGTGTTTTGTATAGTAATAGAACTCTTTGGTGAGGACTGCAAGAATACTACCACTGTATTTGCTGCAGTTCATATAAGGTGAGCAAAAGGGACAGAGTGAGGGGTCTGGGGAGCCCCTTCTCTGTATTCTCTCCTATGAAAAGATAGGGTGCAGAAGGGGAGGTGAGAGTAATGTCTCCCCGAACCCTATACGCCTTGTCTTGGCTACCCGCTCTAAGGGATATATTATCTGGGTAGATAGATAGTAATAGTACTTATATTTTGCTGTATGTAGAATGTGAAAAGGACTAAAAAGGTAATGGTAATTTTAGAAAGTTAGCCAGAGATATAGCTTATCAGTTTATATTCATCTTTGCATTAGGCAACAAGTGCAACACACAGGATGGCCTTAGGATAGACTAAGGTTGTGTTGATCAAGTGTTTGGGTTGAAAATGGGAAAAATACTTATGGAATGGGGAAAATATATATATTACATACATGATATGATTGACAGGAATGCATGTTAGAAAAGAGAATTTGTAGAATTATGACTTTCTTATTTAAAACCTTGCATATATCTAGATTTGTAATCACATTGAAGTTATGGCAATTTCTGCCCTTATAGTAATTGCTGAAAGTATTACTAGTGAACGAATTAGTATAAATGCTTTCCAGTAGATTATGCCATGCCATGCCGTTGTTTGTAAATTTATTATTTCTTTAAGTACATAGAAATTATGTTGCAGGCGTCTCATCCCCAGCTCCTTCAATCACCTCTGTCACTTCTCCCATCCTAGCTCCACCCCCTCGTGCTGATAGATATGCAGGTTAGTTTTTGTATGGTATTTTAGTGGTTTAATTTGATTTTGTATTTACTATAATGCTGACTTCTATTAATTCTGTTGTGCTTCTTTTCTTTCTCATACCCTCAAAATAATGTTCTTTCCGTTTCAGCATTTTTTTAAATCCTGGAATTTTTGTTTAGCTTTGTGATAAATCAGTCCCATCAAAACCATTTTATGTTTTGTATTATTACACATAATTTTATTGAATATTAGTCCAGAGTAAGATGTGTATTTTGCGGTTTTTGCACAATTAGTATTTTTTATGAAACATGTATAGCATTAATATTTTTCCTGCAAACAAATTTTATCTTTTTGATAATACACAACCAAAACCAGAGAAAATAATAGTGATTAGTTGCAAGTTCTTTAAAGTAATGATACAGTAAAATTCCCATAATTCGGGTTGCACGGGACCAGCCTTGTGCTAGATTTTCAAAAATTCTGGACAATTGGATGGCACTACATGTATGGACAAGTAGATAGTTCTACTTTTTTTCTTCATCTGCTGCATGTATGGCAATGAAGTACTGTATTGAGTTATGAGTTCCTGAGCTGAATGTTTAACTATCCCTCCCACTCCCTCCTGTTAATGGATCTGTGGTAATAAGGAAAGCAAGGGAAGAGTAATGTTATGTTTTTCCACTTGTTGAAGAGCACACATCAGCTGAGGTTGCTTCCACCTACATGTTAATGAGTAAGTTTTGAAAGGAAGGTGAGAGAGGAGGAAGGATGAAAGTTGGAATGAAATGAAGAGTGTGATGGAAGACAAACCACAGCTGGCTATGCACATGTATAGGTCACCCAGACTATCCTGTGATAAACACTTAACTTTTTTTTTATGTGGAGTATAACATGAGTTGTATCACATTGTTGAGACGTGCAGTGTTTTGAGCAGGGTGTACTTCTCTTCTCCTATGTAGGTCTAGTGGCCAAATGAGAGGAGTGTACATGTATGTGTGCATGGGTGTGTATATCCATGCCTTGTCTTGGCTAATCCCCTTTAGGGGGAAAACAGCCTGGTATATAGATAGATAGATAGATAGATTCTTCACATGTGAAATAATATTTTATTCTGAGTAGAGGTGTTAGGTGGATTGAAAGTTCAATAATAAGTGTGCTGCCTTTGACCGTGTGCAGGACAGTTAGAAGGGGAAGGAGGGACTGCTGAAGGGAGAGAGGGAGAGTGTGGGAGCTATGTTGGTAGGAGCAAGAAGAGTGGGGTGTGTGATAGTTTACGAGTGTTGGAACTCCACAATTAGATTTAAGATGTATCAACATCCATTGTTTCATAATAGTAAAATCATGTTATCAAAGTATGGTGTACGTACTTAACTGCTAAGTACATGCTCGTACAAGAGGACCGTGTATAATGAGTAAGAAAAAATTATACAAGGGAGGCACTTTTGATCTCTGGAACTCTTGAAAAAAGGACACAATATCAAGAATAAGAATATTTTGAGTTCAAGGTAAAACTATATCTTGAGTGGCACGGGACTTGTGAACCCACTGTACATTTTGAAACATGAAACATTTATTCATCAAATAACAATTGTGTTGGTTTACAGCAATAAATTATATGAAACTATAAAAAAAAATTTTTAGCTAGCCTTTTTTAAGCAGAGCTTTTTAGGCAAGTTGTAGGCCTCATCCCGATGTTTGCCTCATCTCATTTCAGCCAACCACAATGGGGGATTGATTAAAGGTTATTGTTATTATCATTGATATATGCATGAAAGTCATGACTTTCCTTGCAATATATCCTATGCCATAAAAATCTGATTCATATTTCTCTTAAAGGCCTTCTTTGTTACATTGACATACCTGCATGAATGCAGTTTGTACTATATAAGAGGTTGATAAAAAGTTATGATCAATAATGAAAGATGAGGATGTCAGTTAGTAGCTATTATATTTCAATTTTGTTTTGGTGTTTTTTTCTTCAGAATTAAGTGAAATTTTGAATGAAGCTGAACCAGAAACTCCTCCAGCCTTACCACCCAGAACTGGGGGAGGTTCCTCGAGTCGGGGTTCAACTCCTACCCCCACCATGGCAATCCCAAGACCTCCCTCACGGAAATCTATTGAAGTAAATCATGTGATAAAATTTCGTTTTAAACTACATATTTTAAGATACAAATTGTAAAGAGTTGATTTGTTTGTTTTCTTTTAACATAGAAATGCAGATTATTGGTATCTGTGCAGAGCCAAGGCTTTCTTGCCAGTTATTGATCCCTATTTTATTATGTGAAGCCTACAGTAGAAATGGAAAGTCTTGCCACATGGGCATATGAACTGTGTGAAGGCGAAGCGAGGGTTTCTATGGTTGTGGATCATGGCTTAACAGAGATATAACTCATATTTATCATTCATCAATATAGATGATGTGCTGGAAGGAGTGAATAGCTGTTTGAATGCATTTACTGACGATGCAAAATTTTGAGAAAAATATTAAGAATTGGAAATGGAAATATAAGATTGGTAATGAGGAAATTGATAAAGTCAAGAAAAGACTTAGTACTGAAGGTACAAAACAAAACTTTCCCAGCAAGGCATATAAATATGATCACTGGAGGGACATACAGATTGTTAATAAATATGAGTCTTTCAACTTTATGGATAAGAAAACTTGTCTTTAATAAGATTAAGGCTTCAATATTCAGCTAAGATATGGTTACCATACAAGAAAAGATATAGAAAATTTTATTGATTAATTGAATGGCATTCTACTATAGTAATATTGATGATAGGGATTTTACAATTGTGAAACATTAACCCGTTTGACATGCAGTTATTTTATGTCATTTTGCACCCAGGGTCCAGCACGTGGTCGCCAGAGTCCATCTACTGTATCAGGATTGCCTCGGGCTGAGTCTGTCTCGAGTCTAGAATTCCGCACCTCTGGCATGATGGGCACTTCTCGGGGTCCATCTCCCCTCACCATAGGCTTGTCTGACACAATACCTCTTGCTGTTGCATTTCAAGAACTCTGCCATGCTTACTTTAGAGGAACAGATGAATCTAGGTAATTAATAAGTAATAAAGTTGATCATTGGATAAGATTGCTTTCTTTAAAACATTTATTTTATGTTTACTTATGTATTTATTTTACTATACTGTCCTTCAAGAGTTGAACCAACCATTTAGCTAAATGTATGTATAAGTAGGTGGTCTGGTTTATAATAGGCCAATTATCTATATTTACAATGATTTGTTTTCAGGTGCCAGGTAAAAGTGACTGGGGAGATGATGGTGTCCTTTCCTGCTGGCATTGTGGGTGTTCTGGCCAATAACCCATCACCAGCTCAGCTCTCCTTCAAGGTCAACAATATTGCTAAAATCACGAATGTGCTGCCCAACAAGCAACTAATAACAATGTTAGTCTGCTAAAAATTTGATTGTTGATGGATCATTATTGCTTTTTAATAGTAGTTTTCCACATTTTTTCTATACAATTTTGGAATCCATAAGGATTACATATGGATATTTTTTGTTGTTTTGGAAGTTTTGCTGTAGAACTCCTGGTCATAGTTAATATGAAGAGGAAGTTGAGGTTGTATAAGGACATGATATATTCTCTACTTCATGTGTACTTTTTGATCATCTAATGCTGAAAAAAAGGTGTTTGCTAATAACAGCCCCATTTCCACACGTATCCACAAGGTACTCACCATTTCTATTGACTCCATCCACACCCAACTCTCCCACCATATCTGCGACTTCACATACCTGTCTCTACATCTATATTTGTCAAGTTTTTCCTTCAATTGCTATGCATTCTTTGCCATTATCACCTCTTCTCTATATGTGCGTGTGTGTGTCTATGTTGAGCTGTTTCCATTATTCTTCCCTAAACCCTTCCCCTTCATATGTTAAACTGATCTCATCTCATGTTTGGGTTATTCTTCATCCTTTACTTCACACTTCATAATTTGAAATAATTTTCATGCACTCATTCCTTGGGAAAAGATTTAAAATAAATGTATGTGAAAAGGAAATAAAAATCAAATTAACTAAACTTTGAAGAAAAAAGGTAACTCAACCTATCAAGACATGCAGATCACCATGCTTACCAAACCTTTCAGCCTCTTGCAGGAAAATAAATCGTCATGAAATGATATCTTCAGGATTAAGTTTTTTTTTTTATCACTAACATAAGGTATATGTATATGTAATGTCATCAAGAAACTGAGGATATTTAACATTTAACATTGGCTGCTCACTCACATCTCTTATTCTCTCTCACTCTCTCTCTCTCTCCTCGCTCTCCTCTCTCTCTCTCCTCCTCCGTCCTCTCTCTCTCTCTCTCTCTCTCCTCTCTCTCTCTCTTCTCTCTCTCTCTCTCTCTCTCTCTCTCTCTCTCTCTCTCTCTCTCTCTCTCTCTCTCTCTCTCTCTCTCTCTCTCTCTCTCTCTCACTCTCTCTCTCTCTTCTCTCTCTCTCTCTCTCTCTCTCTCTCTCTCTCTCTCTCTCTCTCTCTCTCTCTCTCTCTCTCTCTCTCTCTCTCTCTCTCTCTCTCTCTCTCTCTCTCTCTCTCTCTCTCTCTCTCTCTCTCTCTCACTCTCCTCTCTCTCTCTCTCTCACTCTCTCTCTCTCTCTCTCTCTCTCTCTCTCTCTCTCTCTCTCTCTCTCTCTCATCTCTCTCTCTCTCTCTCTCTCTCTCTCTCTCTCTCTCTCCTCTCTCTCTCTCTCCTCTCTCTCTCTCTCTCTCTCTCTCTCTCTCTCTCTCTCTCTCCCTCTCTCTCTCTCTCTTCTCTCTCTCTCTCGTCTCCTCTCTCTCTCTCTCTCTCTCTCTCTCTCTCTCTCTCTCATCTCTCTCTCTCTCTCTCTCTCTCTCTCTCCTCTCTCTCTCTCTCTCTCTCTCTCTCTCTCTCTCTCTCTCTCTCTCTCTCTCTCTCTCTCTCTCTCTCTCTCTCTCTCTCTCTCTCTCTCTCTCTCTCTCTCTCTCTCTCTCTCTCTCTCTCTCTCTCTTCTCTCTTCTCCTCTCTCTCTCTCTCTCTCTCTCTCTCCTCTCTCTCTCTCTCATCTCTCTCTCTCTCTCTCTCTACTCTCTCTCTCTCTCTCTCTCTCTCTCTCTCTCTCTCTCTCTCTCTCTCTCTCTCTCTCTCTCTCTCTCTCTCTCTCTCTCTCTCTCTCTCTCTCTCTCTCTCTCTCTCTCTCTCTTCTCTCTCTCTCTCTCATCTCTCTCTCTCTCTCTCTCTTGACATTGTTTATAACCTTTCATGTGTTGAGCAAGTGCCAATAATGAATTGTTCTGCCCATCCAAAATCACATTTACTTATATTTTTATAGGATGAAAGATTTCATGTTTATCTTGACCATCATAATTAAGGAATTAACCAAAAATGTTAAGGTTTAACTGTTAAACATTACTATTATTTATTAAATTTAAGTAAAAGTTGCTAGGATTGCTCACCTAAATTTTTTCAGGAGTAATTTTATTTTTTCAATTAAGACCATTTGTATTTTCTTTGTAGGGATGAAGAGCAATCATCATCAGATTACGGGTTTTCAATTCAACATGAATGCGCTTACATCACTTCTCAGAAAGCAGCTGAAGGCAACCCTTCAGCATCCTACTTCAATGTTGACATGATCAAATATCAGGTAAGTAATTTCGTCGCTCGTTATTGCAACGTTTTCGTGTTCTGTCAATCAACTTATACTTTGGTCACGGGGTACAGAACACTAACTTCTAAAATTATTTTCATTAAAAGATCTTTCCGTTTTCTATAACTTTAATAACAAATAATCTTCCTTTGCTCCTTCTGTCATATACTAACATCAACTTCTGTCATTTACTAACATCATGCTCCTTCTGTCATATAATAACATCATTCTTTCTTCTTGCTTTGACACATATATAATCAGCACATAAATAATTCTTCTAGGAGCATATAAAAATATTCATAATCATGGAGCAACACTTAATAAAATAATCACGGAGCAATACTTTATAAATCACAAATCCTACATAAAATATCCTTACACTAACATCCTACAGCTGCTTTCAAGACTGCATTAGAACAAGTTTCCACTTACCCCAATATCTCAACAGCTCCATTCTGAGCTGAGTTGATTACTTCTGAGTAGAAGTCTGAGTGAATGCTCTTCTCTAAGCGAGTAAGCTCTTTTATTTCCAAAATCTAGACAGTTACCAATTCTCTACAGACACAGCATTTGGGGAAGTTCCTATATTGGTTTAAGGCTAATTGTTAGGTTTACAATACTCGGAAATGAATAGTACATCAGTGACGGCTATGACATTGTTGTTAGGCTAATCCTTAGGCTTGTTTTCCCTCTGTGTGGACATCATTTGAACTCTCGTCTCATAAAATCACTTCCGTCTCACAAAATTTATCTTCCCATTTATCTGATTCTCTGGTCATAAGTAAGCATTACGTTTGTCTTTTGCCCTCTGGTCATAAGTAAACTTACATTTGTAGGGCTATGTGTGTAACAACATTTGAACTTCCGTTTCATACTTCACATATATATCTCTTCCTTATATCTTATTATCTAGTCTGAATGCTGATATCTAGGTCATATTCCCTTGTACATTAATTTCCTGTATATGGATTATCTGCGTATTTACCTGGGCGTTCTGATATGGAACACCTGTTGTTTTGATCTCGCCACTGACTGACCCATAATCTTAGTATGTATTTGATTCCTCGCAATATTTACATTTCCTTACCACGTGGTTTCCAAGCCAGTGGTTACTATTCCACATGTATCTTCCACCTCACTTATCACATAATATGGATGGAGGAATAGACAGAGGTGAAGTGTAGGATCAGTGATAGAGAAAGATGTTTGTAGGAATGAAGAAATTTTTAGTTATTGAACAATTGGAATGAATGTAAAGAGAAGTTTATATGAAGGAGTAACTGTACCAACTGCATTGTATGGGCTGAAATGTGGGAGTAAGGGAGAGGAAGAGATTATATGGAGTGGAAATAAGGTGGCTGAGGATTAATGTGTATGGATTGAGTGAGGAATGAGGTACAAAGGAGAATTGGTGTTACAAGAGTTGGGTGATCAAGCAAAGCAGTGTGTTGAGATGGTTTGGTGGACAGGTGGAGAGATTGGAGGAGGACTGGTAGGTGAAGAGGATATGGGGATCTGGTGTGAGAGCTGTGAGGTTGGGAAAGCGGCACGAATGAGATGGATTGGTGTGAAGAGGAAATGTCTGTTGAATGAAAGAGGAAATGTCTGTGGAGCAAAGAAGGATAATTTTGTGTGATCAGGGTGAATGGAGTATAATTTTCATATAATACCATGGCTAAAAGGACAGTATAAAGACACCTGCTAATGGAAACCAAAGAAAACACATGAACAAGTGGAATAGATGCCCTAGGGTGACAATGGTGGCATTCCAAAACATTGTATGCAATTTGACAACACTGCTTCTCTCAACTGTACATACAGGTATATGTGCATATCATCTATTCCTATTAAAATGTAATGCACAGTTTCTTATTTATGAATAAGAGTATTGTATGGCATGTAGTGTGTGTATCTGGTTCCAATTGTCATCTTTGTGCTGAGATGTGATGAAAATTGGTTTGATTTGTTTGAAATATTATGATTGTGTGTGATCTAATTTCATTACCATAACTTACACAGGTGAACACACTAAGTGGAGCAAATTCTTCACACTCTCAACTGGTTGCCTACTGGAAGTGTGAAGATAATCACACTGACCTTCGAATAGACTACAAGTACAATCCTCATGCAATTGGCTGCCCCATCTCCTCTACTGAATGTAAATGTTATGGTTCCTGTGGATGGTATTGTGAAAAATATGCAGTCCAAACCTCAAGGCCAATGGTAAGATTTTTTTTATTCTCCAGCAAATATGACGTATTTTACTTGTTTTCCACGTTTATTATTGTATATATATGAAATGTTACATCATATTTCAGCCCAATTTCATCCATGTAGGTTAAAAGATCAGCAGCGAGCAGTATGGAAATTAACAG
>JAXIVD010003028.1:0-2500 GCA_036785275.1 Cancer borealis
CTACTACTACTACCATTGGCATTGCCATTACTACTACTACTACTACTACTACTACTAATGATAATACTACTACTACTACTACTACTACTACTACTACTACTAATAATAATAATAATAAAATTAACGATAAAAACAATAAACTCGCATCATGTTCAGAGAATATAAACGTCACAGGATTCACACACTGAGACTGACCATGTAAGGAATAGTCTAAATCTGGGGTGAATGTGGCCTCGGGATCGGGTTATTACAAGGATTTATACGAAGGTTATAAACGTACAACAGGTGGTGTGTAATGACCCAATATCATCACTCCGCCGCTAACGATTTCCAAAACAGCCGTTATACTACCAACCACTAGATAGATCCCTCCATCCAGGTCCACCAAGGGCGAAGCCACATAGTTGTATCTACCAGGTGCCATTAGGACTCCAGGACTCAGAAATTGGGTGTAAGGAACATGAAAATGCATATTATTGCAACCTCCATACAGGAGTTTTAAATCAATACGATAACTTATAGATCCAACAGCGTTTTCATTAAACGGAGGTCTTATTCGGTGCCAGTCGCCACCAATCTAACAAAATACTCAATAGTTTACGTGAAGCAAACACATTTGGCTTCGATAACAATATAACGTGAAAGACAGACAGGAATGGGCAGGATTCTCTAATTCAAGGGAAGACAAGGAAAATGAACAGACTGGTGTGGCTGGGAGAAGTAGACAACATCACCTCCCCTTTTGATGGTAACAGCTCACTGCTTAGGATTGGTAACAACGCCGCCCAGTGAACAGTACACGCAAGCCAGGGACGTAATGAACGCAAGCTTACAAGTGAGCACTTACTGCGAATTCCTCGTTTATGGAACACAATAGTAAACCCAAATCCGTATCATGATAGGATTTCAACAGGTTACCTGCTCCTCTCGGAAGGGGACGACACGCTAAATCCTTCAGTGCAGTGTGCGGCCATCCAGAACATTTAAGGGCATCACAAAGCTGTTATTGCCAAGTCTGGTGTGGCTATAATGGTGGCTGTCTATTCCTCTACGAACAAAGGCGGTGAACTAGAAACTAATAGCTGGAGACCCACTGACCAGATTTTTGTTCAATATCGGCATTAACGAAATAATGGTTAACTATGGTTGTGGTGGTGGTGATGATGATGATGATGAGTCACCATCATCATGATAATAACAATGATAGAGAAAAACATAACCAACTACAAACAACGAACAAACGACTACCACAAGAAGAAGACGAAGACGAAGAAGAAGGAAAAAAATTATAAGAAGGAAAAATAACTATGCTAATAATGAGGAGGAGCAGTCCATTCTATTAAGGAAGTAACAATATAAAATACTTTCTTCGCTCAATTACGGTGGAGAGGGAAGAAGTGTGCACGAACGATATGGGGCGAGTATACAACATGAGAAATATGCAAACATAAGAACACTTGTGTGCGAGCGCGTCACGCGCGCGCGCACGCGCACACGCACGCGCACACGCACGCACCCACACCCACACCCACACCCACACCCACACCCACACACGATACACAGCTGATAAAAAATTAACGAACACCGAAGCAGTTTATAGGTTCATAATAATAATGAATTGGTCAACATTAGTCTACTTATGATATGGTGTTAGGTTTTGTGTCTTCCAATTTTGTACACGTCACTGCGGAATTAGATGCACTATTCAGTAAAGGCCCTTTATATGGAAAGGTAACCCCGTGTACGTCCTTGTAACCCTTACCAACATGAAGTCGCTACAGACATGAATAATTTTACAAGGTTACATAATGGGCATGTTCAAAAGTAACATGACCGTTGTATCCTATAACGTGCTCCAACCTCTCTCTCTTGCTCTCGCTCTCTCTGGGGTGTGGGGTGGGGGGTGATGCTGAGAGGTGCAGGCTTACGGTTTACTAACAAATGACGGACGATTTTCTCACCAACAGTGTAAATGGTGCTTTAGAATGGATATATTTTAATTAATCAGTTATTTCATACATAAGTTTATATACCTTATTAGTGTCATGAATATGCTTAACCACGTTCTTTTTTTTTTGTTTCCCATTACCACTTTTCGCCAACATTCCGGGAGTGGGCGTTGGGCGGCATAGCCTTCACTCTGTTAATGCATACCACTGTACCGCTTCATGCTGGTTGGCCACACTTCCGTCTAATGTTCCAGATTAGTACACTGTGTCCCTCTTTGCATACGATGATATCCATTGCATTACATATGATTTCTATAAGAGAGAGATAAATGAGTGGGATTTGGGTGACGAAGAAACACGGGACGAAGGGAAGTACTTTATTTCTTTAACGTTTCGACCAACTCAAATGTTCAGTACATCAGAAAATACTTCTCCTTCGTCACGTGTTTCTTCATCACCTAAATCCCACATAGGATTTCTTCATTTTACAGCAACAACATTTGTGAAATTGTAAGGGTGTGTACATTGGTATTGCTGGATACATTTCTCAT
>JAXIVD010003028.1:10000-12500 GCA_036785275.1 Cancer borealis
CAAACTTGGTACCAATGAAATCGTCAGATAGAGACGAAAATTATTACGAGTAAAATATTTGAGTTACGCCTTTATGACTGATTTCTCACCGTAAAATTTGCATAAATCATACAATTTTACTTGTAATATAGTCAAAAAATATTATGGTTTCTTTCCTACGTCAGAATACATTAACTCCCTTGGGTAGAAACTCTATAAAGCAAATATATCATGTTCACACAGCAGCGTAATGCTTACGATAAAATAAACGTTTTATCGATTTTTTGATTTTTTGTGTAAAAATACAAGGTGTTGACCATAATATGAAACAAACTATGAATAATATAATTCAAACCATCATTGATTTTCTTAAAACGGTGATTTTGGAGTCGATGCTTATTGCCTTCTTACTGTAGTGCTAACATTGCTACAAAACACGATACTCTTGCTGCAATACTACTGATATTACTACTACTACTTCTACTATACAATTACTACTAATACCTTTGCAATAACTACTAAATATTGAGCGGACGACTGGAAAACAGATCCAAATATCACTAACATCAACAGCCTTTCCAACATTCTACCTTCATCTTACACACCACTTAACATTCCTCAAGCTTCCCCTCCACCTCCATATCCTCCTCCCTTCTTACTGCATCAAGGAAGTAAAAGCTACAATGGGATAATTATATTTATGGCCATCCAGGAGGGCACAGGCACTACTTTACTCATTGAAAAAAACGCTTATCTCCTCAGCGGCAACACGTGAACAGAGGCACACGCACATGCATTATCTGTAACAGGAAAAAAGCAATCTCTCTCTCCTCTCTCTCTCTCTCTCTCTCTCTCTCTCTCTCTCTCTCTCTCTCTCTCTCTCTCTCTCTCTCTCTCTCTCTCTCTCTCTCTCTCTCTCTCTCTCTCTCTCTCTCTCTCTCTCTCTCTCTCTCTCTCTCTCTCTCTCTCTCTTTTTTCTCTTTGCTGGTGCCCTTCATGGATGATTCAGAGTAATTGTCCGCCCTCATGTGCCTCAAAAAAACAGTTGTGGTGACGTGTTGGGTTTTGTCTGGTACTAGTGCTCTTAATAGTGTGTGGCTCGGTGCATCATCTTCAAGGACGCATAAGAATGAGTAAGTAAAATGAAAAGTTAAGAAGGATTGAATGAATTGAAGAGGATAGCTAATAACTTCTGGCTACATGTCCATAACAATATTGCTTTTAATTCCAAAGTTGAGAATTTTTTTATTTACAATCGGGTATATGTTTACCATTCCTGAAACAACACACATTTGGCACATCGCTCGCACACATTTACGTTCTAAGGGAAAGCAACACCTGCTAAAAAGAGCACTGACAGCCTCGTTTAACCAACCACTAGAGGGTGTAGATAGTGTAGATAGGTAAAATGGAGAAAAAATATTAAAAAATGACACGGCGTATTGAAAATTGAGTAACGAAGAATGCAAAAAATAAGTAAATGATAAAGAAAAGTCACTCAGGAAATTTGATCGAACACAGGATATTGTGATATAAAACAAAGAAAAAGCTTGGAGACGTGAGGAGGAGGAGGATGTAACTAATAAACGATAACCTTGATACTTATACTTAAATAATGTTTCACTTTATTAGAGCCCTAAGCTTAGATTATTTTCCCAATAAAATATGAGTGCGTGCGTGCGTGTATGTGTATGAGAGAGAGAGAGAGAGAGAGAGAGAGAGAGAGAGAGAGAGAGAGAGAGAGAGAGAGAGAGAGAGAGAGAGAGAGAGAGAGAGAGAGAGAGAGAGAGAGAGAGAAAAAAAAAAAAAAAGAGAGAGAAAGAAAGAGAAAAAATGAGAGAGAATGAATGAGAGAAAGAAAGAAAGAGAAAGAAAGAAAGAAATAGAAAGAAAGGAGAAAGAAAGAAAGAAAGAGAGAAAGAAAGAGAAAGAAAGAAAGAAAAAGAGAGAGAGAGAAGGAAAGCAAGAAAGAAAAAGAAAGAGAGAAAGAAAGAGAGAAAGAAAGAGAGAAAGAAAGAAAGAAAGAGAAAGAAAGAAAGAAAGAGAGAAAGAAAGAGAGAGAAAAAAAAAGAAGACAGCTTGGCTCATTTGCACATGTTCTAAGAAAACATCAACCTTTTGGAAAACCTGTTGGCTTCAAAATAAAAGATCACAATTGCATTTCTTTGCCCTTCAGTTCACTTCGTTCATTGGAAACAGCCGCATGAAATTTTTGTATTGCTAATGATAGATAATCCAAAGAAAATTTTTTTAAATTTATGGTATATATATATATATATATATATATATATATATATATATATATATATATATATATATATATATATATATATATATATATATATAGACTAGAGATGTTTGTATCCATTATCTCATCTAGAATGTGGGTGTGCGACTTATTGGGAATACAGTAAGTGCCAGACATCAAAGGTCGTATGGCGCAACTCATCCCAAAGTTGAATTCGAAAGTAGTCACATTAAGGCAACATTTATCAGTCAAGACAACCATTACCATAACTAT
>JAXIVD010003028.1:17500-25000 GCA_036785275.1 Cancer borealis
TAGCGAATCGAAGCAGAAATACAATATTTACGAGGAAAATTGACGTTCAGGTTTGAGGGCTGGAAAGCAGCGGCGCCGCGCTATTCAATGAATGTTCAGCGAACCATGACCAAAAAAAAAATAAATAAATAAATAAAGCAAATAGACATGCTGGGTGACCATGATCCCCAAAACCACTCACCCAGCATACCCAAACTGCTCGCTTCAGTTTGGGTAGTTGCTGCAAAACACATTGCCTGGTCGTCCGAAGACAATCTGAGCCATCGAGTGAAGGATACTGCCTGATGAGTCTTGTACCTCAGATTTTGTCTTGTTGCTGGAATAGGAGCTGCGAAGTAGAGTAGCTTGTTTAAGATCTTCTCATCCTCCCCTAAGAGGGCTCTTTTCAGTTCTGCCACAGACAGATCTTGGGCACATCGCTTGGAAAACACATTTATTGTGTTTAAAGCTGCATGCCTATGCAGTATATTTGTGGGCACAAATATGAATGAATGGTGGGTCACAAAACCATGTGCAGGGTCCAATCTCATCAGATGGCGAAAGTAGTCTGCCAAAGTTGGGTTAGCTAGCAGGAGAAGCTTGGTGTAGTCTCCTTTTCCATCGGAAAAAATCCGGAAATGCCTTGCTGAAGTCACCTGCTGTGAACTCGAAAACTGGCCGTTGATCTCCAGTAGGACATTAAACATTTGTTTGTTGGTTTTCTGCCTAAAGAGCAGCCCTGAGCAAAGTAAATAGATTTTCTTGTGGTATAGGTAAGTCAACTGTATATGATGGTTCCCTGGCCGAGTTTTTGTTTACAGCAGAAGGTTCTTCTTGTGGTATGTTGTGTGCAAAGGGGTCAATTTCGGAGACGGATTGTACAATTGCATCCTTTGGGTACATTGATGGGTTTTGTATGGATATCTGAATATGCTGATAATCTTGTTTGTTTTTCCTTGAGAAATTGGAATGCAACAGTCAATTTGTCTCTTGTCACCAAGAAAGATCTATGTGTGAAAGCATAATTGGAGTTATTTAGAATATTACTGGCCCTTTCTTCATGATCTTGGGAAACTGTGGGAAGCTGAAAGTAACGTAAAGTAAGGATTATTATCCTGCTACATCCTTTGGTAATCCCCTGAAGCCTAGATCCACGATTCTATCCATAATGGAGAAAGTTTTATATACAGTGTAGCAAATATGGGTAGGACATCGTGGATTCTCTGTGTGGAGGAGGTGGTGGATAAGGAGGTGGATAGTACAGGATGGAATATGAAGAAAGACAGGAAAGGGGATAGGAAAAAAATAAAAAAAGTGTGAGGGAAAACCGGATGGAAAAGAAAGTTATCAAAGGAAATGGAAGACAAACAAAGGAGAATGGGATTCATGTTTAAAGATAGACAGTGAGAATGGAATGACTAATTTATTTCGAGAGAAAGAGAGAGAGAGAGAGAGAGAGAGAGAGAGAGAGAGAGAGAGAGAGAGAGAGAGACGAGAGAGAGAGAGAGAGAGAGAGAGAGCGAGAGAGAGCGCGAGAGAGAGAGCGAGAGAGAGAGCGAGAGAGAGAGAGCGAGAGAGCGAAAGAGAGAGCGAGAGAGCGAGAGAGAGAGAGAGAGAGAGAGAGAGAGAGAGAGAGAGAGAGAGAGAGAGAGAGAGAGAGAGAGAGAAAAAGAAAGAGAGAGAAAAAAAAAGAGAGAGAAAGAGAGAGAGAAAGAGAGAAAAAAAGAGAGAGAGAGAGAGAGGAGAGAGAGAGAGAGAGAGAGAGAGGAGAGAGAGAGAGAGAGAGAGAGAGAGAGAGAGAGAGAGAGAGAGAGACGAGAGAGAGAGAGAGAGAGAGAGAAAGAAGAGAAAAAAGAAAAAAAAAAAAAAAGAGAGAAAGAGAAAAAGAGAAAAAGAGAGAAAAAGAGAGAAAAAAGAGAGAAAAAGAGAGGGAGAGAAAGAGAGGGAGAGAAAGAGGGAGAGAAAGAGAAAGAGGGAGAGGGAGAGGGAGAGAAAGAGGGAAGGAGAGAAGAGGAGAGGGAGAGGGAGAGGAGAAGAGAGGAGAGAGAGAGAGAGAGAGAGAGAGAGAGAGAGAGAGAGAGAGAGAGAGAGAGAGAGAGAGAGAGAGAGAGAGAGAGAGAGAGAAATAATAATAATAATTAAGTAAATAGACATGCTGGGTGACCATGAGCCCCAAAATCACTCATCCAGTATACTAAAACTGCTCGCTTCAGTTTACGCAGTTGCTGAAAAACACAGTAACAGATTGTACAATGTGATGATAATCTTCATTGTTTTCCTTGCGAAATTGGAGGGCACGAATCAATTTGTCTCTTCTCACCAAGAAAGATCCATTTGTGATAGTCGCAGTGAGGATTTTTAGCACAATTACTGGGAACTCCTGGGTATGCGGAGCAATAAATGAGCAAAGTCAGAGATGTCCTGTTGGAAGCTGATGGTGTGACCTCTTGCATGCGATCTACCCATGTTTTAAATGGCGATGAATGGGGCAAATGTATATATAGTGGACTTATAAAAAGGTATGAGGTAGAAAGAAAAGGTAGAAAGGGAGGTAGGAGGTAGAAAGGGAGGAAGGAGATACAAAGGGAGGGAGGAGGTAGAAAGGGAGGTAGGAGGTAGAAAGGGAGGTAAGAGGTAGGAATTAGGAGGTAGGTTGTAGGTAGGAGATAGGAGATAGAAAGGGAGATAGGAGGTAGAAAGGGAGATAGGAGGTAGAAAGGGAGGTAAGAGGTAGAAAGAGAGGTAGGAGGTAGAAAGGGAGGAAGGAGATAGAAAGGAAGGGAGGAGGTAGAAAGGGAGATAGGAGGTAGAAAGGGAGATAGAAGATAGAAAGAGAGGTTGGAGGTAGGAGGTAGAAAGGGAGGTAGCAGGTAGGTCAAGGTGTCTCCTGTGCCAGGTAAGTATGAATATGTGCGACCAGTATTAAGCGAGACAGGTTTTTCACAAATAACTTTAAAATTTACATAATAACAATGTTTTTAACAGATAACCATCTAAGGGTTAATGCCTACGATCCATGAAAATTTCATCCCGATCCTTCCAGTGGTCTAGGAGGAGATAGAAGACAGACGGACTGATAGACAAGACAGACACACATACAGACACAGACAAATTTTGGATGGGATCGTTTCGTAACTTCCAAACTGGTCGCTTCGCTTGCAGTTTGAAATAAATAACATGTTGGTGATAAGCAACATGAAAACTGACTCAAAAATTATGGTGGTGGTAGTGGTTCTTGGTTCCAGTTATTACCTGTCTCCATGTTGTGACCTAATTCCCGCTATATAGGTGAAGCTACTTCCTTTCCAATTACCACTTTTCCGTTTCTTGTTTATTCCTCGTGCCTCGTCACGATCATCATACACCTGCAGAGACGCCATGGTGACTCCAAAAGACTAATTTCTCACAACCTGAAGTGGAATGAACCAGTTACGTATCCTTTAATCGATATTCCTCTGCGATCCTCTGGCCCTTACATCTTCCGCCTGGGTGAGTTCAGAAGGACGGGTTTATTATTTATTATTATTTATTACGTGCCTCTCTTTCCTACCCATCCGAACATGGATAACATTCACAAATAAGTTCCTAATCCAACCTGGCAGTTGAGCTCTCCCCTCCCAACCCTGTACTCCCTGCTAGGCTTTATACCTTACTTTTTACTGTACTTTCTCTATCACGCTACTTTCTAAAATTAAACCCACTGGGCAAGAGATAGCGAAACCTTGCCTCGCGTGTAAGAGCGTGACCTAGTGGCCTTGAGCCTCAGGGATGGTGACCCCGAAACTGTGAGAGAGTGAGGAGCGAGCGTCACCCAGCGCCAACGTGCTTTAGAACGTGAACCGGAGTCCTTACTTTTCCTTGACAAAGAAAACGGCAGATTTAACACAAGCTTGGTTAAAAATGTCATAATTTTTGTGTTGAGGAGAACGAATATAAATCAAAGGCAAAAGATAACAGCAGTATGTTAAGGAAATACGACGGAGATAATTGAAAATTTAGGTAACGTCACAAAACAGGCAACGCAAAGAAAACAGCACACGGGATGGCAGACCAAAGTATAGAGAAGTAAATAACAGGCTGGTTATTCAGACCTAAATAGGCAATTGGCGGTCAAGTGAGAGTCATGATAGGCATATCTACTAAATCATACCATCGATAAAAATACAAAAGAGACTTAGTCCTACTTTTATAAACGCGGCGGCGTGCGACACACTGGAGACAGGCTGTCCCGACCACGGCAAAGGGGCGGGGGAAGGGACGCCCGCGGCAACTGTGTAACACCCAGACAGTTTCCTTCCCAGTGCACCCAGTCTCCTCTTAGTACGACTCAAGGTTTAAAGGAGTATTTTCAAGGAATCTGTGAATGCATGCGTGGGGAATGGTGAGGAAAAGGCTGTCTATGTTCAGTATTTGAATATATAACTGAAGTGGAGACAACGTTGGGCGGTGGGCGGCTATTCCCTAAGTGGTGAACTCCCCACCACACTCAAGTTACTCACGGTTGACCCTTATCCATTATATCTTTGAGGGTGTCTTTGGGTGACTGACAGTCGTGGGGCATCAGATCTTAGGGCACATCAGTAGCACCAGCGCGTGAAAGCGTAGCGACGCAGAGGGGACGCACGGAGTGGAGTTGGCGAGGGATGGATGGAGGGAGGGAGGGCGGGGAGGTAGGGAAGTTCCAGAATAAAGGCGGCGGCCTACAATTGACAGTCTCGATAATCTTTATTTGAAGTCACAGTGAGTGACTGCATAATATAAACGAAAATATACAATCTAAAGTTAGTTCAAAGGAAGTTTATAAAACAAAGATTCACCGAAACAAAATCCAGATCATCCAAGTTAGGGTAGCGAAAACAAGGGAAAGAAGAGGCACTAACCGGTCCCTGGCTAAAAGGGAGGATTTATTAAGATGATTGTGAGGGTCGATGCTGGGAGGGCAAGGAGAGGCGGGAGAAGACAAAGATAAACACCGGCAACATAAGTTGTAGAATCAAAGTTTTCTGCGAAGAGGATAGGAGAGAAGAGAGGAAAGGAGGAGGGAAGGAGAGGGAAGGGGAAGGGAAAAGGGACAACCTAAGCATTTCTCACCAGTGCCTCGTTATTATATGAGTGAAGGCAGAGGGAAACTAGTGCTACACTACCTAAGCATGATAGTGGCGGGCATATATACGTGATGGTGTGTACGTAGGCTCATCGCCCCCCTTTCTGCCCTGGGTTATGACAGCTCCACATCCCCACACGCTTTCACCTGCCGTCGTCGCCCGGCAGTCTTCTCTACAACCAGTCCTCACTCCACCTGTTGCCGCTGACCTAAAGCCACGCGCTGGACCGCCTCCCCAACAAACTTTTCTCTTCTTCTCGCCGCATCCCCTAAGGCGGCGTGGCGGCACTGAAGCACTAATGAGTCTCATAACTATACGACCACATTCTCACGACCCTCTATCAGTCATTTCAATTTTACCGGTTTCGTCTATGACCGTCCTATACCTGTGCACAGACATCCTCTTTCTTCCACTAACTCCCTCCTCAACATTTCTTCCCTCCCTCTCCCACTTACATCCCTACTTTCTCTCCTTATCCCTCCATCACCTCTTAACCTACAATTTTCGCTAGATAAAATCGGAGGAGTCAAATTTGCATATTACAGAGTCCTCTCAATAAATTCAGGGAATATTGAATTCATAAATCCGAGAAGGCTTGGCTGGCTAAGGTGTGTTTTCGATAATGTTCGAGTGTCTGGTTTGGTTTCTTTATGTCACTGTTCAAGACGTAGAACACGCTTGTGGGTAAGGTCTGAAGTCATTCCTTGAGGAGTGACTTTTATTAGCTAATATATCTTAGTAGCTGATCTTTTTTATGGTAACTTCCCATAGAAGAAGTTATAATTGGTATGGATTGTAACCTCCTGATTACTGCTAATTCGTGAAGATGATGTATACGCAACTACTGTATAACCTTGGAAAAATATATGTTCTCTCTCTCTCTCTCTCTCTCTCTCATTCACGTATTCTCTCCCATCCTGCGTCACTTATCCTTTAATGAAGTTGTCGACCCTCACCTTGCTTCATCTTCTCTCCCTCATCTGGCCTTGCTCCTGCACCTCCCTCCCTCTCCTACCTAACTGTCCTCCTCATCCCTTTCTCATCTTGCTCCTTCACTCCCCTTCGCCTTCCTTCTCCCGTTTCCTCTTTATTCACCTCAGAGTTCATTATCTTCCGCAAGACGCTTCACCATGTTCCTCTAAACCTCTTATTTTGTCACTCCACGCCCTTCGCTTGTTATCCCTTGCAGCGAAACAGGAGCAGGGAGCGGAGCGTGAAGGTGCCTGTTGGGTGTAATGATGGTTGTGGTGGTGTACAGTGTTAGTGGTTATAGTGGTGATGAAGGTGCTGAAGATGAACGATTTGCGATAGATACGTATTGTCCTCACCAATACTCGTCACTTCAGCACCACTCTACCGTCCCAACTATCCTCGTCTTTGGCAACACGTCCCCTTCTGTTCATGAAAGTGTGAAGTAGGTCACAATCTGGAGGGTGAAGGGGGTGAGGGAAATCAGGCAAGGAACCCGTCGTTAATAACAGCTGTCTCGGAGCCATTATCAGGACTACACTTGCTAAGAGCCTCTTGACACTTGTGATCAACAATTAGCATCACCTCTGAACAAGGAAAATCAGATGATGATGCTACAGTCACTGCTTTATGGTATAAGTAGGGTGTTACGTAACGAGGAGAGCAGACGTGTCGAGTGACGGAGTAGCAACAGTATAGGCAAGGGTTATACTACTACTACTACTACTACTACTACCTCAGCTACGCTAGAATATTGCAGTGCTTCAAACTTTTCTTTTATCGGTACGTTCTCACTCTTCTTCCCATTCTGCATGTTATCATTATCAAGCATTATTAGGAATGAACTACTTAGTTGGTAATTAGCATATTTTTCATTGTGAACATGAATGCAAGAAAGAATGCAAGTGAAGAAAGAGAAGATGTTTTGTTAACTTCCTTTCACAGCATTTTATAAATAACAATAGTAATTATCTGGCAAATTGTTTCACGTTCCTTGACGCCTCGTAGTCTAACTTGGCAACAGAACACTGACCAAGTCCCTGTAATACCGGTTGGATAGATGGGACAAAAGGCACCCATATTGAATATATAAAAATCAAGGCCTAAAATTATTATATTTTGTGTATTCTGAAGATAAACTCGCAGTTATACATATCTTTTTAAGGAGTTTGACACACACACACACACACACACACACACGCACACACACACACGCACACATACACACACACACACACACACACACACACACACCAGTATGTATAGTGATACTGATGATCATAGATAATGATAACAACATCAATAATGATGATGATAGTAAAAATAGCTAGTAATAAGACGATAGTAACAGCAACAAGTAATGCAATGGTAATATTTATGATGTTGGTGATAGATAAAAAAATAAATAAATAAATAAACAAAACTAAATTAATAATGAAAACGAAAA
>JAXIVD010003028.1:41458-46458 GCA_036785275.1 Cancer borealis
AAACTCCAAGCTCTTCTCAAATCGGATGTTTTCTACCAAACTGAATTTTTTGCTGTTTATCAAACTACTTCAATATTCTGGGCATCTCAGTTTTGCGACCTGTGTATTTTCAAGTAAGACTTTTAGTCATGATCAAAACTAAACGCTCTAACGCTGTTAGCAGCAGCAAGCACACCTCGACGCCGGGATGCTTCTCGGGACTGAAGAAGTTCCTGGCATCCCTGGCGCGCATGTTTAAGAGGAAGAGAAGGAACACAGTTCCAAAGGACGAACAGCAAAGAGTGGAGGTGCTGCCCTCTGTAGATCACCTCACCCTTCCACCATCCTCGAACACCCTTGTAGACCACCTCACCCCTCCGTCATCCCAGAACATCCCTGTAGATCACCTCCTCACCCCTGCACCATCTCAAAACACCCCTGTAGACTCCCCTACCCTTGCACCACCACAGGACATTCCTGCAGTCTCCTGCCCCTCCCCTGCACCACTCCAGCCCCTCTGCTTGGTAGAGACCACTCCTTCTACTCAGGACACCAGCGACTGGCATCTTGTTTGCAACAAGAAGTGCAAAGGGTTGAAAAACAAACCCTTCCTTGAGGCACACCAGTCCAAGGCGGTGGAAGGGAGCACCAGTCTGGCTGGCACCAAGTGTGCCAAGACCAGCGGGCGGCGCAAGACCTACGTGCCTCACCAGGACTCCCGCGGAAAGGTGCGCCAGTCCTGGGCCCAAGACACGGTGGCGGTGGTCATGCAGGTGGCACCCCACATGCGGTGTCATGTCATTGGCCAGCGCGGGGAAACAATCCTCAAGCTGCGTCAGGATTACCCCGGGGTGAAGGTGACGGTGCCACCCCCCCGTGACACGCAGACGGGCACCATCACCATCAGTGGTCCACCTGCCCAAGTGACAGCCGTGCAGGGCTGCATCACAGCCTGCCTCAAGGCGGCACAGAGGAAGCGGCACCTCCCGAGGAATATTCCCAGCGTGGCGACGGCTATCAAGCCTGCACACTAAGGAACTTTAAGATTTTGTCAATGTGAAATGTACTTATTTTTTGTAATGACATTGTAGAAGTTGTAATTATATGGAAATATATGTTTTCAAGTATATAAGCACTACATTTTTTCCTTTACTTTACTTTTAATTTACTAAGTATGTTTGTATAATGATTCGTTAATATGTTGATTAAATATTGGAGATTCATTTTATGATTATGGAACTATTTTCCATAGTAAGAATGTGTGCATATGTGTATGCGTTTTTCTTGTGTGTGTGTGTGTGTGTGTGTGTGTGTGGCCGTATGTGTGCGCAAGATTTTAAGAATTTTCACCATAATCATCATTATGAGTTTCGTTGAGTCCACAGAAGGATCATCACGAATCTAGACTCAGTTTTCTGATAAATACAAAATGTCTATGTCACTTCTGCTTGCCTAATAAGAATAATGGAAATGATCATTCAACTTTATTGGATGATACTGGTCTCCTGCGACAAAAATACGCAAAGGCAATCTAGTTATTATTACATCAAAATCCTTATTTTGTTTTAAATCAATGTTTGCTATAATTTCATACTTATAGTGTTTCCTATAAAACTCGGAGTTGCTGCTTCCCAAATTACAGAAGGTTTATCTTGGCTGCAAACTATTATTTTCATAACTATTAAAACAGCCACTTTATTTCTTATTATATTTTCAACAACAAATTATAATCTATTTACCCTATTATTTCCTATTTCATTATTTAGAACTTTAGAAGGATTAAACATAATACAAAAACGTTAAATCATACCTTATTTTTTCTATTAACCATTCAACTTGAATACAAGTTGCTATATATATAGATATGATCATCATACTTTGATTTGATTTGACCAATAGAACGATGATGGTGGGGCTGCAAAAACACTGCTCCACCACACAAGAAATTGGATGGCCTGAGATTGTTGTGTGATTGGTTGAAATGAGAAGCAGCGGCGACAGATCACATAAAATCATATAATTCAAAAAGCGTCTAGAAAAAATTAAGAGCACAGGTATGAGGGGGAAGGACTCCCAAAATATAGATTGAAGGTGACGTTCCTGTTCAATTTATCAAACATATTAGTGATTTTTGCTTAATTTCCTGGGTCCATCAACTCAACTTGGTTGTCCAAACTATGTAGACTTGTGTACGATTTTGGCCTCAAAAACATGAAAGTCAGGTGTACAACTAACCTCATTAAATGACACTAAACATCATATAAAAAGAAATGTTTGACTTTTAGTACGATGGTGGCGCCAAACACGTGGCTGCCAGTATACTCACGAATCGCCTGCCCTTCACCAATGTATTGGCTAGTACAGATCAGCATTGTAACAACATTAAAGTCACCATCTACTATTAGCAAAATAAAACATTACCACGCCTGCAGTGACGCTCATGGATGCCATTTACATGTTATAGATGCATTTTTTTTATGAAAATTGTACGATTACACTTATTTTCTTTTCGGCATCGTGTTTCCCAATATATTTCAAAAGTATTATGTAATGTTTCAGCTCATTAGTGAACTTTGTTTTTACAGGCAATTAGTATTTGCATGTTATTTTTCATCAAGCCGTCATGCATTTACTCGTGTTCGTCATTAGCCAACAAACACTAACACAACACAAGCACGTGTGCTTTTAAAGGATTATCAGTCACCTCGTCATAGAATACTGCAACTGAACAACACAAACCTCAAGGGACACGGAAAGTACAATATTATATAAAAGATAATTGAATGGTATGATTGGTGACTTTTTGTTCACCTTATTAAGTATACCATTACAACTCTTCATAATCCCGCACCGTGCCTTCACGATACCATTACCACATCAGCCAAGAGCACAAACACACTGCCTAAGTAGAGAAAACAGAAAATACTTAATATAGTTTCACACTCACGGGTATTCACTTTGCAACCACCGCCACCACCACGTTCACTCCTGCCGCAGTAACACAGGGCGAACTGCAAAGAATACAGGGTTGGGGATTAGCGCTCGAAGGTCAGGAAGAAGAGAGCAGAGGTTAATTCATGATATAGGAGGAAAGATGCAAGAGGTCAAAGTTCAGGGGTCAATTGAAGATAACAGGATTAAGCACCAGAATTTTGAGTTCATATTTTAAACTTAAAACGCCAGAGATGAAAGACCAAACTTTAAGGGTGAAGAGTCAAGGTTCAAGGCTTTGTTTTCACTTTAAGAAATAAAATATTCCATTCTTGGTTGAGTCGAAGTTCAATATTTATTTTTACTTCAAGAGGTAAGAGTTCCATTTTTGGTTTAGAGTGCACGGTTTTGAAGGTGACATTCAGTGCTGAGGATCAAGGTTCTGTTAAAGTCAGGGTTCAAGGTTGGACTTTATAGCTTGCGTATCAGTTACCTGCTTATCGTGTTCAGGGTTTTGGGTTCTCGAACTAACATGTGAAGGAAGGAGGAGAAATAGGAGAACATCGAGGAAAATGAGCAGGAAGAAGAGGAGAAAAAGGAGAAAACAAGGAAGGGAACGAGGAGGAGGAAGAAAGAAAGAGAACAAGGAAAAGGATGAAGAAGAGAAACAAGAAGAGGAGGAGGACAAGAAGAGACAAAACGAAGAAGGAAGTGTAGTCTTCGTTGTGACAGAGGGGAAGGGGTGAGGTGAGGTGGTGAGTCTGATGTCAAAGACGCAAAAGAATCTCTCTGCAAGTTGACGACCAGGGAATCAGGTAAACGAACAGATTTACCTCCAAGTTTTCAAGATTTCGCGCCACACAACTTCCTCTCCGCCTGGTTACCCTTTCCCTCATCAAAAAACAAATAGATAGATAAATAAATAAGTAAATAAATAAATAAATAAATCAATAAGTAAATAAAACAGTATCAAAAATAGGATAAGGATAATGATAATGAAAATGATAACGATAACAATAATAATGCAGGTGTTGCATGAGCTCCTGCTGATATTTTTTAATGGTGAACTTAAGGATATTATTTTCCCAATTTATTTCTGATTTTTTTTCTTACTGGTGTGCGATTTATGTCTATTTTTTCAATTCCTCCAGCTTTGTTTGTTTCACCGATTTAGTTTGTTTTCCTTGTTATTATTTGTTATTACGATTACTACTGATCCATTATTACAATGTATGGTGCTTGGTATCCTTCTGCTGTTCTTCTTTTTGTTCATTCTTCCTATATCATTGTTGATTCGCTTTCTGCTTCTACTTCTGTTGTTTCTGCTTGGGTAAGAGTTATCATTAAGTAGATTTAGAAGGTTCTATAAATTTTTATATTTGCTGGACGTCGCATACGGTTCATCTTTTTAGATTTTGTAGATTTGCAAGTTAATTTATTTATTTTGGTGACTTTTTAATACGACTTAGTTTCCCTTTTATTATATTCGTTTTCTTTTGTCATTTTTTATCCTCCTATATATCTCTATAGCTTAGGTTTAATCTCTTATCGTTACTGGACCATTTCCTTTGTTACTTTTAGGTTTCATTCTCCTTTTCTTTTGGTGAACTCATATTTTTTGTTGTTACTTTTGCATCTTTTATTTTATCTTTTGTTTGATATCCGTTTTTCTTCCTTTCTTGGTATGGCGTTTTCTTTGTCTGTGCTATTTCAATCTTCACGCTCTTCGCCGCTTTTCAGGGATGAAGCTGTTATTTGATGCCTTCGCTGGCTCTCACGTGTGTGTGTGTGTGTGTGTGTGTGTGTGTGTGTGTGTGTGTGTGTGTGTGTGTGAGAGAGAGAGAGAGAGAGAGAGAGAGAGAGAGAGAGAGAGAGAGAGAGAGAGAGAGAGAGAGAGAGAGAGAGAGAGAGAGAGAGAGAGAGAGAGAGAGAGAGAGAGAGAGAGAGAGAGAGAGAGAGAGAGAGAGATGGAAATGGAAATGGAAATAAAGATAACAATAACAATGCTTCAAGAATCGAGGGTAAACGAAGAAACAGATAGACAAACAAACAGAAAAAGAATGTAAAACAGGACAGACAAACATTGAAAC
>JAXIVD010003029.1:2500-15000 GCA_036785275.1 Cancer borealis
TAATTCACTGTAATTCACTGTAATTCACTGTCACAGTCTGCTGCTGGCCTCTCTCGAGACAGCCGGCCGTCCCCCTATGGAAAGAGCTCAGAGCTCATAGTGACCAATCTTTGGGTTGGACCGAGACCACTCACACACAACACACCGGGACAACGAGGTCACAACCCCTCGACTTACATCCCGTACCTACTCACTGCTAGGTGAACAGAGGCTACACGTGAAAGGAGACTCGCCCAAATAATCTCCGTCCGCCCAGGGGATCGAACCCTGGCCCCTCGGTTGTGAGCCGAGTGCGCTAACCACTATGCTAGCGGACCGTCCTTGCATGGGCATGTACCAATCATCATAGAGATGGGTGAATGTAGCCTCGCCGAAGGATGAGTGTAGCGTAGCCTAAATTGATTGAAGACCTGACGTGAACGGAGACGAAGACAGAAGATGAGTGATTGTATGGATGACTGCGTGAAGTGTACTCAAATGGGTAACAGGAACAGCAGCAGACACTTGTGGCGTTTTGATGATGGTGTCGGTGTCAGGTCACAGGACACCAGCAGAGGTTACGTGCTCACTCTACAAGGATTAGGAAGAGGAGGAGGTGGTGAGGAGGCGGTGCCGTGTAGGGTGTGTTAGGCAGGCGTGGCGCGGTGGACCAGGGAAGCATGATGAGGTGGAGTTGGGAGGGTAGGGGTGGGGTGGCAGCCTCCTAACAACCCCCTAAACTTCCTCCAAAACATTTCCAAGATTCTCCCAGCGTGCAAGAATTCCTCCCCGAAAGTTGATGAAATTGTTAATGTGAAACTGAGTGCAACATTAAGGAGAAGGATCACAAAGGAACATAAAGGAAGGACAAACATCACCAAACCTGTTGGTCTTTTCAAGAGTGTTTGTGTTAAATTACACTTTCTGATCTTCAGTGAGAGGCCTAGAAAAGTAAATGCGATGGCTCCTCCCTACCTACCACTCCACCCATCCGGGACTGGCAGAAAAGGAAAAAAGAACATTCAGCATGATAAAACTACATGAAATATTCACAAGCACTCCTGGACTTCTTCCCAGGCGAAACATGTGGTGCCAGAACTCCAGCAACAAACTCCAAAAGGAAAAAATTCACAAACACATTCAGATGAGCTTTAATAGAATTTTGCTACGATAAAGGATGATATTCAAGTCACTTAATGGAGTCAAAGTACTTTTACAGTCTGCTTCTTAAAGCAGTAACTTTCTTACATAATTGGAGGGGAGAGAATTCCAGGCTTAACTACCTGATTGAAGAAATGTTTGCTTCATTTGTCAATAATATTTTACCAATTATCTTGAACATATTTACTTTTATTGCTATATTCGATTTCTGTGAAGTAATCTTCTGTATACGTATTAGAAAATCCTAAAAATATTATAAACACTTCTATTAGATCACTTCTCATCCTACTTTACGATAGACTGGATAAGTTTAGCTTTCTAAGCTTTTATTCATAAGGTATATTTCTTAGGAACTTCTAGTTTTAGAAAGCATTATTGTTATTCTCCATTGGACTCTATTTAGCTTCTTTTTTTTTTTTTTAATGTGGGGACCAAAATTTTACTCAGTATTCAAGATTGTACTACTGAATTATAAAGTTTTAATACAACTATTTTGCTTTATTTTCATCCGATGAAGTCAATTGATTTATTATCTGTTTTAGCTTCCTAAGAGCAATGTTCACTGGGTCATTTGACATTATGATATGAATATTCTTTTCCTTATTCACTGCATAGTTGTTGGCCATTCATTGAATGAAATTTCATTTGCTATTCGCTGTTCCGAGAAGTTAATCGATCTAGATCTGATTGCAAGGTTTCTTTGTTGATATTTTGTTTGTGATCCTTTCATCTATGTCATTACCATATATGAAATAAAACAGGTCCACCACTTTTTTTTACTTTAAGCCAGCTAGACGAAACACCGTTTTAAACCACTTTAATTTTCCGTTCAGAAATCCTGTCTTGATCCCAATTTTGAGTGTTATCACAAAGGAGGAGGAGAGATAGAGGCATAAAGGACAGAGAATGCAGTCAGCTGAAATTGGTTTATGGGTAACCTACTTCAATAGTATGTTGCCTTGGCAACGAGTATTAAAGGAGGAGGAGGAGGAGGAGGAGGAGAGAAGTAAAGCAGAAAACAGTGTAGCATAATAAACCAGGTTTTCCCTTCCTTCCCTCATTAACAAAAGCAAAGTCACGAACATAAAAAATAACAAAACCATGACGAAAAGGAGAAACACAAAAAGGAAGAAAATGTTCCTGTTTACAAGAAATAATTTTTAAAAAATTTCAATGGTCTCGGACGAGGCTTTGAAGTACGAAGGAAAGACGGATGCAAAATGATGAAAAAAAAGTGTGTGTGTGTGTGTGTGTGTGTGTGTGTGTGTGTGTGTGTGTGTGTGTGTGTGTGTGTGTGTGTGTGTGTGTGTTATTCACCAACGTCTGGAGAATCACCTGTTGGATACGTGATCGTGAGCCGTTATCCTCCCAGAAAGAGTTCAGAGCTCATACAGTCAAATCTATGAGTGGAGCTGAAACATCTCACACATCACACATCCCTATCCTCTTGTTCAAGGGGGATAGTGACTGCTCCCTGTCGGTGAAAAATCCTTACGGAACTAAACAGGGCTCGAACCCACGCCTTGTCTGGTGACAGGTGAAGTCGATACCACTGAACCACGGAAGCTGTGTGTGTGTGTGTGTGTGTGTGTGTGTGTGTGTGTGTGTGTGTGTGTGTGTGTGTGTGTGTGATTAGTCCCAGATATCGGCCTGTTGTCGACATCACTTGTGTGTGTCAGCAGTTTTGTGGTGTGTGTGTGTGTGTATGTGTGTGTGTGTGTGTGTGTGTGTGTGTGTGTGTGTGTGTGTGTGTGTGTGTGTGTGTGTGTGTGTGTGTGTGTGTGTGTATGTGTGTGTGTGTGATTAGTCCCAGATATCGACCTGTTGTCGACATCACTTGTGTTTGTCAGCCGGTGTGTGTGTGTGTGTGTGTGTGTGTGTGTGTGTGTGTGTGTGTGTGTGGTTGGTTGGTGTGTAAAGGAGTCTAGGAAGGGGCTTGGGGGTGAGGTTTAGTTGGGAAGGGAGAGGAAAGGGAGGGAGGCGTGGGCAATGCAGGAGGGAACATGTTAATTATGAGAAAGAAAGGAGGAATAGGGAATAGTATAAAATGGCTGGATCCAGAAGGGGGAATGGAGCGTTGGTGAGAGCTGATGGGGTGTGGGGGAGGGGTGATGGGGTGTGAGGGAGGGGTGATGGGGTATGAGGGAGGGGTGATGGGGTGTGAGGGAGGGGTGATGGGGTGTGAGGGAGGGGTGATGGGGTGTGAGGGAGGGGTGATGGGGTGTGGGGGAGGGGTGATGGGGTGTGGTGGAGGGGTGATGGGGTGTGGGGGAGGGGTGATGGGGTGTGGTGGAGGGGTGATGGGGTGTGGTGGAGGGGTGATGGGGTGTGAGGGAGGGGTGATAGGGTGTGAGGGAGGGGTGATGGAGCTGAGAACTGGGGACAGAATGTTTGTTTTAGAGAGACGTTTTTTTTCACCAGAGAGAGAGAGAGAGAGAGAGAGAGAGAGAGAGAGAGAGAGAGAGAGAGAGAGAGAGCGAGAGAGAGATGCGTGCAATATGTTTATAAAAATTACGGTGGGATTCACACAGTAGCTCAAATGAGTACACAAATAACATATTACATAATTTTGTTCTCTCTCTCTCTCTCTCTCTCTCTCTCTCTCTCTCTCTCTCTCTCTCTCTCTCTCTCTCTCTCTCTCTCTCTCTCTCTGTGTGTGTGTGTGTGTGTGTGTGTGTGCGTTAGTCGTGTGTTTGTGTGTCAGAGAGAGAACAAAAAAATGATAAAGAGTGTAAATAGTATACTTCATCTCGTTAAAGTCAGTAAGGATCACCTCATACATAACACTGCGGTTGGCGAACATCTTGGCTCTTGTTGTGTGATCATACGTAGACAAGTACGCTTAAATTCACTTTTGACATCGGATAGTATCCAGACAGAGGTTTTTGCAAAACAGCAGACGCCATTAATGCTCATGAAGAGATATAGATAGATAGATAGATTGATTGATTGATTGATTGGTTGATTGATAGATAGATAGATAGATAGATTGATAGATAAATAGATAGATAGATAAATATAGAGAGAGAGGATGAGAGAGAGAGAGAGAGAGAGAGAGAGAGAGAGAGAGAGAGAGAGAGAGAGAGAGAGAGAGAGAGAGAGAGAGAGAGAGAGAGAGATTTGTTGGGGGAGCGAGCATGTTAATTTAATTAAGATGAAAGAATAACCTGCCGTAGAAAACTTAATTGGCTAGGAGATGGAGGAGGGAGAGAACACTTAATGAAGAGGAGGAGGAGGAGGAGGAGGAGGAGGAGGAGGAGGAGAAAGTGGAAGAAGATGGTGGAGGAGGAGAAGAAGAAAGAAGATGGAGGAGAAGAAGAAGAAGAAGAAGAAGAAGAAAAAGAAATACAAGGGAATACAGACAGCAACAGACCCTAGGATCCCTGCGAAGGCTGTTTTATATAACTACTTTACATTAACTACTTGTATTAGATTAAAAAAAAAGTACAGTGGAAGCCTCCTCCCCGCCCACCCATTCCTCCAACCAGAGCTGGAGGAAGAGGAGAAGAAGAGGAAGAAGAAGAGACGAGGGACATTGGTAATGATTATTACGAGGATACCATCACCATCACCATCACCACCAACATAAATAACAACAACAATATAGTAATAATAAAAATAGTACTAATGATAATAATAATAGTCATGATAATAGTAATAATATTATTATTATTGATAATGATTAGGATGATAGTAATAGTAACTATAATATTGACAACGATGATGATGAGACAAAACGAAAGACAATAAAGAGAAGAAGAAGGAAAACAATGAGAAGGAAGAATATGAGGAGGAGGAGGGGGAAGGAAGAGGAGGAAAGGAACAGGAGCACACACACACACACACACACACACACACACACACACACACACACACACACACACACACACACACACACACACACACACCACTCTGGCCACCGAGACTGCCATGAAAGGCCTCAATGATCTCCATATTAAGTTAAAAAAAACTCAACATGACACACCGAGACCACTACTCCCTTATCTCTCCCTGATCCTTTTTCTCTTTAGCCCATTACCTCTCCCTCACCTTTTTTCTTTCTTAGATCATCCCTTCCCCTCCCCTACCTCATTTTTCTTTTCTCCATCTCCCTCCCCCTCCCATCCCTGTTCCAAAGAGTGTATTGTTCCCCGCAGTTCATAACATGGCGATCCACCCCCAGAGTCCCCCAAGGGCGTGCCAGAAACCCTCATTGTTACCTTCTCTTGTCCTGCTGCTAAACCCAAAATATTCTGAGCCAGACGACAATGTGGATGTTGCCTTGGTGTGGCAGCGACGGTCCGGGTTGGGAGGGAGGGAAGGAGGGGGAGGGACAAAACAGAAAAGGGTAAGAAGGAGCGACGATGAGATGAGAAAAGAGATGTTCAGGGTGAAGAGGGATTGAGGGTTGGAAGGAAGAGATGATTAAGGGTGTGGGAAAGATATATGTATATATATATATATATATATATATATATATATATATATATATATATATATATATATATATATATATATATATATATATATATATATATACAGAGAGAGAGAGAGAGAGAGAGAATTTAAAAGAAATTCGTAAAATAACATAGAAAATCAGACAACACAGACCCTAGGGTCCAAGCTGGGTGATATGTTCTAATTCTAGAGTAAATGTCATCTAATACAAACACGACCATAATTAACTAAGCCAGAAGCAACATATTCGAACAGCCAGCACTAGGCGGGTCATATAGCTTCTATTGGATACCTTGTTGGAGGAGATGGTAGTCGAGTATGAGCTTAGAAGCTTTCATTATGGTACACTGCACCATAGAAACTTATTCCATTCGCATACTAAGTCACTAATAAATGGCCGCAGTGATAGGTTAGACGTTTTGAAGGTAGGGACGAATGCTGATTTCTTTTACTTCTTTGCCGTTTTTCCTCTTTGTGACTACGCGGGCCGCTCTTGGTGGCACAAGAGTGCAAGAAAAATAGTTGTAAGCGATGGGTGGGAAAAGTCTCATAAGGATGAAATCTTTAACTCTCAAAAATGTCCCATGTAATACCATAAGTATAAATATAAAAATAAATAAATAAAAGAAACGGCAAAATAGAATAAGTAGAGATAATTTGATATACATGATCTACGTCTCAATTGGACAATCTTTTAAATTGAAAAAAATAGATAACGTAAATGTTGCATTTTAGCAACTAAAAACACATTTCAAGATGGATGACGAGAAAAGCAAAAAAAAGAAATACGAGATGGAGGAGAAGAGAGAGTAAGCGTGGTGGTAAATTGGTCTTCTTTACCTCCTTCTCTTCCTTCCCATCCACCCTTCCTTCCCTCCCTCCTTCACCCTTTTCCTTCTCCTAACTAACTGGCAGGAAGTCACAGGTAATTAAAAACAGCCTCACTAGCTTAATTAGATTCAGGTAGAGAGACGGTGGTGGTGGTGGTGGTGATGATGATGGTGGTGGTGGTGGTGGTGGTGGTGGCGGTGGTGGTAGTGGTGGTGGTGGTGGTGGTGGTGATAGTAGTGGTGGTGGTATTGATGGTGGATATTTAGTCGTGACGTGATGGTGAGGGTGGTGGCGGCAAGGTTCTTAACAACAGCGGTGGGAATATAAGCAATCTTAATGCAAAAACTAGATGAAAAGCCAGTGATGACGGTAGAACGTAAGAAGTTTTTATCCGGTGAATATTAAACCAATAGGTACAAGGCAGTCAGAGATGGCATGCCTAGTCCCTCTCTCTGTCCTCTTCTTGCCTGCCTATTGTTTCATGCTGACAAGCTCGGGAAATATCCAATACTATAACAGGAAATACGTATTGTTACATGTATCAAATTCTGTCCTTGCGAATTACCACACTGATCCCGTAAGCCAAGTGTATGTAGTGAAGATCCGATGTACTATATACTGACTGAGTTGTCGGACACACACACACACACACACACACACACACACACACACACACACACACACACACACACACACACACACACACACACACACACTCCACTTAATTAGCCCCAATATACTGATAAGTAAAAAAAAGACATTCGCACACCATAAAAAAACAATAGGTGATACGAACATTTTAAGTGCTGAGAGAGAGAGAGAGAGAGAGAGAGAGAGAGAGAGAGAGAGAGAGAGAGAGAGAGAGAGAGAGAGAGAGAGAGAGAGAGAGAGAGAGAGAGAGAGAGAGAGAGAGAGAGAGAGAGAGTGTACAAAGGAAGAACAGACAGCAACAGTCTGGATCTAACAAGGCTGTCCGTGTAGCTACACTACTACTAATAATATCTACTTGATAGAGACAAAAGGACACCAAAGTGGAAGGCTCCTCTCCGCCCACCCCTCCCTCCAGCCGAAGCTGGCCGGAAGAGGAAGTGATACCATGTAGTATAGACAAACTAGCATGGAAATTGTAAAGGAAAGTGAGAAAAACAGGAATAATCTACGCTATTACTACCACTAAAAAGAAAGAAAGAGAGCGAGAGAAAGAGAGAGAGAGAGAGAGAGAGAGAGAGAGAGAGAGAGAGAGAGAGAGAGAGAGAGAGAGAGAGAGAGAGAGAGAGAGAGAGCAACATAATGTTGCTTTCTGCTAATGCCAAATGTTCTTGCTATTTTCATACTTGTTCCCTTGTTTAAATTTTTTCAATAATTTTCATATTGTACTTTCAAATGTCATTAGTTTTTCTCTTGCTTATGGTTTTCTACAGTTGAACCGGCTCTATTTTGTCTCGCATTGCTCCTATAACCATTCTGTAACGTCTTTTTGCTCCTTGGTGACAGTTGAGAGTTTCCGCTGTATTCTATGGGTGACCTCCCATCTACCTCTAGTGCTGATTTTAAGACTACTGTAGTTAGGTTGTCATTCAAACTCTATGTTTTCATTCATCTCGTCTATTAGTTGTAAGTACTTGATCTGGATTCTAATCGCGAACTCATCTGACTTCTCTGTAACTTTTTGGATATTTGGCGTCTTCATTTTAAATTACTTATCTTTCTCTGTTCAAGTTTAGCATTAGTTTACGTCTCACAAACCTTTGGTAAATTGGCATTGAATTATTAGATACTGCCACACTCTTTATTGTATTCAGTTTATTAGTCTGAAATAAGTAGTATGAAACAAGAGGAGGTCGTACTCGAATGTACTATAAGTATATATAGTTCATAACATAGAAAGATTCTGTGATTATGAGCAAATAGGGAAACAAAAACGCGCGCAAACAGAACCCTTCGTGAACACAGATAACCCCTGAACCTTATAAAACCTTTCAAACATTTTCATTATCAAGTGATAAAATCCTACGCAGCGCAGCTCATGGGGATCAAAGTTGCCAGGATGAAGGATTGTAATTTTACAGCTAATGGGTAGTGATTGTGACAAGTTAATGGTTGGAGATTGTGACGGATTAGTTTGTTATGATTGATTCATTGATGATAGAGCGATGAATGGGTAGTGTTATGATGGGTTAATGGGTGGTGATTGTGGCTAGTTAATGGATGGGGATTTTGACAGGTTAATGAGTGGTGACTGTGGCGGGTTAACGGTTGGTAACTGAAACCGGTCAATGATTGATGATTTTTTTTTCCTTCTATCTTTTGCACTTATAGCGCCGGTAGGCTTAATTGAGGCTCTTTTATGATGGTCGGCCTCCGCCCGTTAGTAGCACAGGTTTTAGATTTATAATATGACGCCTCGTTTTTCTTCGTTCTCTTTGTTGAGATCTCGAGAGGCTCATATTGCCTCATATATATATATATATATATATATATATATATATATATATATATATATATATATATATATATATATATATATATATCTGTCTCTCTCCCTCAGACCCTCACTACCCCTTCTACCACTCTTTACCGCCTTATCATCCTTTCCCTCCCTCTTCGCCTACTCACCACCTCTTCTTTCCCTCTATACTGCCTCGCCATCTTTTTTCTCCCTCTCTATATCTCTTCACCACTTATTCCCATCGTCTTTATCCCCTCCCACGACTCCCCTACCTCGTCATCCCCTAACCACTCATTCCCTCCACAGATGTCGTGATGGAGGCGTGGCGGCCTGACCCTCGCGCCCCGCCCTTCGTGCCTCGCCGCCAGGCCTCGTTAAGGGGCGCATCCCTACGCCGACCTCCACTCCTGCTCCTTCCCCGCGGCCGGCGACTGGCCAGAGTGGTGCAGGTAAGAGAGAGTAATAGATAGATATATAGATTGATTGATTGATGAGAGAGATAATATAAAGCGAAATACAAAGAAAGAACCGACATCAGCATTCCTATTGGTCCTAACGAGGCTGTCCGTGTAGTTACACACTACTATTATTGTATTTACATGTTAGACAAAATGGACCGCAAAGCGCAAGGCTTCTCCTCACCCATTCCTCCCTTCAGCAGCTGACCGGAAGTGGAAGCAATACCATGTAGTATGAAAAAAACTAGCACAGAATTTGTAAAGGAAAGTGAGATAACAAGCGTAATTTACGTCTGCTAACTCTACCATCACCATCACTACTACTACTACTACTACTACTACTACTACTACTATTACTACTAATAATAATGCTACTACAACTACTACTTCCACTATTACTACTACTTTTACTACTACCACTTCTGTTACTACTACTACTACTACTAATACTAATACTACTTTTTTTCAACTACTACTACTACTACAAATACCTCCACCCGCTGTTTATTTGCGGCTGGTGGAGGTCACCAGCCCCAACTCTGTTCGCTAGTGACTGTGGCATCCAACCATAGTTCTAATCATTAATATTTCTAGCTTACACATCTAATTATATTATCATTATTCATATATATATATATATATATATATATATATATATATATATATATATATATATATATATATATATATATATATTATTTACAAGGCCTTACGATCTACCCTCAGGACGCTCTCCACTACTGCGGCCTCACAGTCGAGGCCCGAAATGTTTGTGTTGGTAGGGGTGCAGTACCTAGTTCCCCTGAGGCATAGGAGGGCAGACCTGACTAGAGAGAAGGAGAGGCGGCATCTCATCCAGGCGACAACATGGCTCCTTGGCTGGTGTTTCTTTTCTGCCATTACGTCAGCTAGTCTTCCGTAGAAACACTTCGCCTTGGAGCCCATTCCGCCGGATGAGGTGAAAATCATGGGCGTCAAGCTGCCCTGATCCACGTGCTGGATCCTCTCCTCGCATGCCCTGACTTTGTCGTCCTCGTTCTTCTTGTGAGCAGCTTCTAAGGACAGGTTGTTGTAGCAGACAGCCATCGGATCAAAGATGCGGATGTCCACGAAGGTTTTCTATCCACGCATCCAGAATCCACGGGCGCTGATGTCCACATGAGCCTCGTTGCTGGTGTTAGCTGTAGCATATACGAGGTTTTCGCCGGACAGGGGAAGAAGACTCGGCTCGGTAGAAACGTCATGGCACATTTCCCTGAGCATGCTGGCCGTCAGATCCCTCACTTCATCATAGCGGATGCATATGAAACCCCTTTTTTTGCATACCATGGTGTGGTCAACGCTGTTGAGGTTTCCACATGCACAGGTTTTAGGGAGTCCCTCCACTGGCCAGCCATACCTCAGAGCAAGGGCATCAATAAATTCTTGTTTGTTGAGGCTGAAACCCTTTGCTCTTATGGGCAGTGATGTTAGCCAGTTAGAGGCTCCTGTTTCCTGTGCAGTGAGATTTTTTTTTCACTGCATCCACAGGCAAGACGCTTTTTAGGTGTTCAAAGCTGTCCTTTTGTTCTTGTTGCCTGTCTTTGGATATTTGTTTCTTTAGCTCAGTGATCGCATTGTCGTCTGTTTCACCATGAGCGTCCTGAGCTATTATCATCTCTGTGAGGGACCTGGTGAGTTTGATGGAGTTTTGGTGTTCTGTGGCAGCCATTCTTTCTGGGGAGGTGATGCCCAGTCCACCAAGTCTTGGTGGAAGCTCAAGCAACGCCCTCTCATTGTCTCCAAGGATGCGTGATCTCAGTAGCACTGGTAGGAAGGTGTTCCTGATGGCGTCCTCCAGTGGCCTGAAGAGAGGTCTAATGCCGGGAATGGTGCGCATGACATACTTCCACCGATGTTTCAGTCCATGCGTGTAGGCTGAGTAGGCTGCATGGGGCTCAGTCCTGGCCATGTTAGACAGGACTTCCACCTCCTTCACCCATCCAGCTACTGTGTCTCCAATGTACTCCTTCTTGAACTCCTCCGTGCCAATAACTGCACCCAAGTGTCTCTGTTCATCCTTAGTCACAGTCACACCGCTACCGTGAAAGATTTCAATCCCACGGTCATATAGTTAGGGTTTGACTATCAGAATTGATTTGGCGGCATTGGGCAAGTAACCTATCTTAGGGCCGTTGTTATTCACTAGGCGCCACCACTCTTTTATGTCTGTGAGTTTTCCGGCCCCTGATAAGTCATCAGCATAAGCCACTTGCTTCACATATGTGTTTTCATATTTAATTTCATCTTGGAGGACTGATAACCCAAGGGCGTACATTGCCATGGGCACTGAGTCCCCTTGGGTTGTGCCTTCCATAGATTGAATCACCTTAACTCTAACACTTCAACTATCACTACTTATGTACATATTTGATGGTTCACTATACGTATTATTTACATAGGTTGCCAATGAGGGACACTTAACACTGATGTTATGAAACATTGTTTTTCTATTTATGGTGTTAAACGCATTTTTGGCGTCCACTAAAAGAATCGCTTCACAGTCGTCCCGGTCGAAAATCTCCCTCATGGCGTGTATGGCCGCTTCTCCCCCTGGCAGTTGTCCTGCACACACCTGCAGGTTCCCCAATGCCCTTCGTACGTCCTCCTTGACTACCGCCATGATGCATTTTCCGATGATACGTCTTGGGACCTCACCGATGCCGATGGGTCTGCATCCTGTCTTTTTTGTCAAGAGGGATTAGACGGCAGGCAGTCAGGGCGTCAATGTGTCTGGAAGGTGTGGCGGCCATCTTCCTCGCTAGTGATGCCAGGGCATTGCATAGGTCGCTAGCGGCACTGCCACAGATGGGGACACTCAATAGGCGACGCCAGCCCTTCGCATCCAGACCAGAGGGACCCGCACTCCCATGAGTTTGGAGAGCCTTCCTCCACACCAGCTCTCCTGTTATAATTTCATAGATAACTCTGTTTGGTGGTCGGAGTTCCTCGGAGAAACTGGGCTGAGGATGCTTTTCCTCCAGTTGGCTGATGGTTTCCTTATTGAGTGGAAGCACACCTGCCTCTTCCTCGTCAAGAGCCCGCAGGGCGGAAGACACGTTGCCCTGCTGCATCTTGTCCGCAAAGCTACGAGCCTTGTCATGGTGGTGATGTTTAGAGGAAGC